>SCDY01000299.1:0-70918 GCA_004143825.1 Drosophila micromelanica
CGGGTGTGCTGACCCACGCGTTCCTATGTAATTAAATCGCTCATTAGGAAAAGTATTTATTATTAAAATTTTTAAAGGACTTACAATTTTCTTGCCAATTTTCTTCAGCCAACCGGCTTCGGATTGACCCATGCTGATGGCCAGGATGAGCGCAACAAAGATGAAGACCTTGTGGAAGTTCATTTTGAATTGTGGTATTAGGTGTTCCTTGGAATGTGGAAATTGGGATTTGAGTTGTTGCAATGGCTGTTGCAGCTGAGCGACTGATGACTTGAGTGACCAGCCGGCGCACCTTTTATACCCCAAGTAATCTGAAAAGGCAGCGCAGTCAGCACCGATGCTGATAAGTCTCGCAGCGCAGAAACAAAACATAGGAGAATCGGGGATTTTGTCTGGTATAAAACAAGCAAAGGTGATCTTGCAAATAATAATTGTATAAAGTGAAATGCTTTTGCAGAGCATGAGACTCATTTTAAATATTATATATGATAGTGTATTCTTTATATTGCATATGAATAGTCTTAATCATAGGCGAAAGTATCAAAGTGCCAAAATGCCCTGTCAAACATAGAAAGTATGAGAGCCAAATATTATATTTTTTAACTCAATGCGGAATGGATATAAGATGTATATCCCGATATAAGAAGTACCATAAGTCAAAGATTGCTAGCAAAGGAATAACTATAATTAAACAATTTATTAGGAATATAACTAAACTAGACGGCTATCTATCAAAAATAAATATTTACCTGAGGTGTTTGTATATTTTTTGGCAAATAACAAAACTGAGTAAAAGGTATCACAAAACAACAATGTGAATAATATATAGTTAGATAGTTATAGGGGCATGAAAAACACAGCGGAGTAGATGTTTAGAGTATTTTATATGATTGCAATTAGATTACAGCAACAACAACGTTAACAAATATTTGTTAATTAGTGTCAATAAATACTTTAGGGCCTATAATTCCTGGAAGAGGTAGACTGAGATATTAATTGAAGGTCAATTAAGTATATATCCAAGGGAGTTTTCAACATGTGTATAAACATGAATACAATTATTTAAACTTCCTGAAATTTTTATTGTCTTTTATACACCCTTTTATGTATTGTATAGGTTTACATAGGTGATATGGCGGGGAATTTTATTTTGGGGGGCTGCCTGCACGACGATCCATTGGGATTCACAGCATACAATTCTAGGGCAGAGCACAGCAGAGGAGAGCAAAGCGCTCAACGAGCTGATAACTAGAAAGAAACGCTGATAAAGCGCGATGGCAACAGAGACAAACACGAGCACAACAACAGCTGCAGCAGCAATAACAGCAACAACAACAACAATAATGCAAGCTAAATTAAAAACCCGCCTTTTGTGGTTCTTTATTACGTGTTTGTCCGCGCAACCGATGATCCGTCATTGTGTCCCACCGGGTCAGTGGCTTATTAATTTCTGAGTCGACGTCTGAATTGGCAAGCAGAAAACCCCGCGCGAAATTTCATTCATAAATTGTTCTATAGTAAAAGTTTGTATTTCACCTAATTTTTTTCGCTTATGGCATGCGAAACGCTGAAATGCTTTGGTGGTTACCCGACAATCCCATTAAATTGTCTAATGTACGGAAATACCTAGCATTTTGGTTTGGTATCTTTTATGGACAAACTTTGTTTTAAAATGTTTGAATTTTGTCTATGAGAATTTTTTCTCTGATGAATGTTTCTATGCCTGTCCCTTTTTCGTTGTCTAGAAACTCGACCCTTAATATGAATATACTCAAATACACCAGCGTCAAAAAAAGTATTACAAAATTCTCTTTAGATATGGGGAAAGTTTTCTGTACACTCCCAATCACTTGACCTTAGTTGAAAAATATGGTTAATATGCGGCTTTAAAATAACTAACAAAATTAAAGATAAGACTTAGATCGATTGTCATTAGCTGTTCCTACACTGTGTACAGGGTATTGCAAAGTCGGCCATAACCAATTGAAAGTTTTTTATGTTTTTCATAATCACTTAAAATTGATCGTTGATGGGAATACATAATTCAATCAAAATGTATTTTCATTTATATTTAAATGATTCATAGAAATCAATTTGTTATCATACTTGGATCGTGATCAGCGTACTTTTTCGCCACACAAAATCCCCTCTTTGTGCCTTACGAGGTATATCAGCATCGGTGCTATCCGCTGCCTGTTCAGTTTACTTGGGTTATAAAAGGTGTGCCAACTGGAAACAGATCATCAGTCGCTTAGTTCCAACAGACATTGCAACAAATTAAATCTAAACTTTCACATTCCAAGGAACACCTAATACCACAATTTAACATGAACTTCTACAAGGTCTTCATCTTTGTTGCGCTCATCCTGGCCATCAGCATGGGACAATCCGAAGCTGGTTGGCTGAAGAAGATTGGCAAGAAAATTGTAAGTCCTTTAAAAATTGTAATAATAAATACTTTTACTAATGATCGATTTAATTGCATAGGAACGCGTGGGTCAGCACACCCGGGATGCCACCATCCAAGGATTGGGAATTGCCCAGCAGGCCGCCAATGTGGTCGCAACTGCCAAGGGATAAAGTCGTTTTTATTTATAAAAAAAAACAATTATTTATTTATTTTACCAATTTAGTTATAACACGAAATAGTTGAAATAATTTTTTCTTGTATATTCTTTAATTTAATTGTTGGGCTCATTTCGGAACAGCTCTGCAAGACAATTGTAAATCATACAAATTAATAAAATTCTTTAAAATTAGAAAGACATATTGAAAATAAAACTTAGTTAGTTAACTGTAAGAAATAAAATATTTAGTTGTTTCTCTGCACTTGTTCGTGTATTGCCAGATGGATTGTACTGTGACTGATCAGCAAAATAAACATTAATTTTTAAAATAATATATTAGTAGCAATATACATTTTGCTTATTTACGCAAGCATTCTAATGAGAATCCCATTTACATATATTTGTTTGTAGGTACAGTTTTCATGTTTGTTCTTTCGCAGGGTTGATATGCCAAAACCAAATAGTTCTCACAGTTGTATCAAACTTCCACCATGGCACAAGTGTAAGAGCTCCCTTGGCAATAGACCCTTGGCCCTTTATGCCTTGCCCCAGAAGCCGCTGTTGCTGGTCATTTTGAGTACAAAACGCGTTAAAATGTCAAAACACTTGTGAAACTCTGATGTTGGGTTAGCCGAGGGTTGTGGCAGGAGGTTAGCCTGTGGCACACACATGTGTAGGGCGTGTGTGTGTTTGTGTGTGTGTGTTTAATGTGCTTTGATTTAGTTACTGTGGAAGCACGTCGACACGTGACCGCAAAGTTTACATTAAATTATCAGTTCGCCTTGTGAAAATACACATAGTTGCCATTAAAGTAAAATGAATCGCGGGGAGTGTGGGTTGCCTGGGAAATGTCTCCCGTATTACCTGCTGCAGAAGCGAGCAATCGAATTGAATTTGAATACGAATACGAAAGTACGCTGCAAACGCGGCCTAATTACATGGCAGCTCTCCAGCGGCTTAGGCCAACTCGCCTGGGAAATCGACAGCCTGGATGCCGCGCATCCTGGCGAGCATTTTATTTTTAATGTCACCGCCAGCGGCTTTGGTTGTAAAACTCGCGGCACATGGTCTGAATTATTGACAGCTTAGAAGTGCCAGTCAATCATTATCATTTGAGCGCCTCAAATGGCCTGATTAGAGCGCCACTGTCAAATCATTTGAATAACAATAAAGATCAGGCGACATTCTAATTTATGCATTGATTTCCCCGACCCACACCGCGCCCAAAGCTTATGTAATAATCATTTTTAAATTAGAAAAAAAAAAACCGAATATACATATAAAGAATATGCCATCTATGAGTAATTTAACAACTTCCTGACGGCCGCCCGCAGCGCGGATTTTAAAATGTTGTCTTGAAAAGCGAGCGTCGTAAATCCCAGAAAATCATCTGTAAGCCGCGCATGGGGCCGCGTCCAATAACAGCAACAACACTTGAAAATATGTTGAAAAATTGTAATATGCGTCGCAGTATCTGCAGGGCACACACATACAGGAAACCCCGTCGGGCTGCCTCCAAGGCTGCCTCTTCAGAAATCGTTTACAATCCATTGAGAAGCCGGCGATGTATCAATAATATTTGCCTGAACTCCAGTTTAAAAAGGTGGTGAAAGTTGTTCTATCAAATATGGGGGGAGGAGCTCTGCTAAAAATAATGTTTGACTTAATTTCTTTTATGGCCCAATATAACCATTATTCGCACTACTTGAGCACCCGGGCGCAGCATAATCAGCAAATTTAAATTCAATTCGCTCTTCGGCAGCGATTTTAAAGTGTTTTCCATCGGAGGGTTGTGGGAGGAGGCGGGCGTGGCGGGTGTCAGTCGCACACGATAAAGTCGTGCCGCAAATTTACGGACTTTTACTCGACTCCGACTCCTTTCTCTCTCTCTATGTCTGCGGTTGTTGTTATTGCGGCTGAGCAATGTGCAAATCTTTGCCAAACTTTTATCCTGTGTTGCTTTTTACCACGCATTCTTTACAATCCAGCGTAACGATTTATTTTTTCCTGTGTTAACTTAACTACACCATTTGTCATATTTAAGAAACCATAATCCGTTAAGTGGAATCGAGTCAGAATTCAACTTTCAAACATTGCTGGACAGTTCTATAGTCAAGCTTTAATTTCTTTAACAATTCAACTGCAATCAGTGCTGGACTCCTTTTGTGTCCAATCATCATTTTAACCAGCTTTTATTTTATTTTTGTTAATATACCCATTTGAAATGTACAAAAAGGTAGTTGGCTTATAAAAATCGGATATATTTTAAAGCATTTCATTATATATCTATCGCTTTAATCAATAAAAATCGCGACAAATTAAGCTTGATTAATCGATAAGAATATATAAATTAATATACTTTAAATTAACGTAGTTTTAATAGAAATAGAATATGTTTTAGTCTAACACTCTCGTCAATTGAATTAAATTCCAACTTGTTTTTACCAACTATATTCTAAACGAGTTATAAATCTCTTGCAAAAACCTTTTATGCTCGTATTTCAAATAAATTTGTTGTTATTTCATGTCTTTTATTTTGTATTTGTTTTCATAGACGAACAGTATTCGCCAGCCAGTGACAAGGAAAACAATGCAAAACAATTCAATTTATGAAATATTTTTGCCTTTCTTTTCGGGGCTAGCGTTGTTTGAATGGTTGACTGAATGCACAGCGGCCATGAAAAATGCGATGATATTTTCACCCGAAGTCAGGCATTGCGTTTCATACGCTATTCAGGCGCCTTTGTCCTCTGAACTCGGAATTCGGTTGAAGGACTCACATGTCGCCTGTTCGCTTTGCACAGATTTATGGCCAGCTTGACGATGGCGCATTACATTGTCCAAATTAATAAAGATTGGCTCGTACCGGGGGTCCTGACAGCGACCGCCCCTGTCGCGACCTCTCTCACCCCTTTTCAGGCCACGGCGCAACAATTTAATAAACACGCGCGCACAGTTTTCGAGCGTTTTTTTTTTTTTTGGGTGCATTTCGGGCGCAAATGAAATTGTTTTGCCTGCAGCGAATGTATCTGTGAGATACACAGCCAGAACTATGCAGCCAAGCATTGTGTTTAGCCACTCAACTGCGTGTATTGTGTAATAAAAAAAAATAGTATAAGGAAATTATTGAAATACTGTCGATTTCCACACGAATGCTTCGCATTGACAAGCCTTTTATTTTCCTGAGCAGCTCAGATCGCGTGAGGGTGATAAAATGAATATGAATAATTTAGTTTATGGATAGTTGAGGGTGGACAAAAGTGACTATATAGCAAATATATACCATGCGTGAATTGTGGCATCATAACTAATAAATATATTTATTTAGCACAATTAAAGGAACCTACAATTTCTTTGCCTAGTTTGCTCCAAAAATCTGAATTACTTTGACCAATGCCGATGGACAGAATTAGAGTAAAACAAATGAAAATCTGGTAAAAATGCATTTTGATTTTTATCTGCAGCAGCAGCTGATAAAATTGTGCAGCTGATGATGGACTGAGCCACTTTTATAGGAGAGCGTTATGTACAAGAAAATACTTGTCTACATATGTAGATATAGTATCAAAGGGGATTTCATTGCAACCATATCAGCACATGTCAGCCTGATTTTGTACATAAATATAAACTGCGTTTTTTAAAATCTTGTTGGAGAGGTCAGTAAACGAGAAGAGAAAATCCCCCGCGGTAAATATAGTGTATAAGAAAATATATTAATTAAAAAAAAAATAAATAAAAATAAAATGACATTGTTTTCGACAAGATTTATTTTATTCTTTGAAATGCATTAAATTTAGATCCAGAATCTAGCTGAAGGCCATGGCAGCCATTGCTAGTCTACACACCCATCATAAAGTTTCAACCTTATGATCGGTCTCTTAAATAAATAAATATATCCAGAATATTAATATTTTCAAATACAATACATATTTTGAAAATTAGCAAATCATCAAACATGTAAATCGGTTAGGTTTTGATAAAGGTATGCGAATTCGTGTACAATTAAAAATGAAAATATTTCAATTTTGTAATTAATCTCCATATAGATAAGCTGGCAATCCAATTAAAACTTACACCACGCACTTTTGACTCTCTATTCAATTAATAACAATTTAACGCTCCGTGGCACAGCTCTCTGTGCGGCATTCCCAGTTCCCAGTTGCCTGTTGCCAGTTGCCAGTCGGTCGATTATGAAGATAAAAGGAAATGTGGTCGAAGGTTTTCCTCTGACAGGCGCACGTCAGATTCTGGCCAGGCACAAATTAATCTCGATCCGTGGCAGCGGTGACGAAAAAATTATTAATGAGACGCATGTGTGAGTGGGAAAGGACTTAATCAGTGCAAAAAATAGAGAAGCAAGAGAACCAACAACAACGACCAACGGGCAGCGGCACCCTCATTAACGGGAAATTAGTTTTGCCGGAGTGTTTGGTCTGATTTCTGACGCGGGGCTGCCAAAGCTGGTGTCAAAATGAGCTGAACAAAGACTTCTTATTTTTTTTTTCTGGGGGTGATTAAACACGGAAATGAAGCAAACAGCATGCCCGGACCAGGGCGACCAATCGACCAGTTAGCTGGTTTCCTCTCTCGGGTGACACTTCTGCGATTAGCGCCGAATCAAAGCCAGTCCGAGGTGTTCCAAATCGCATAATATTACAGCAGGCCAAGGCAAAAGAAAAAAAATGTCAGAGGATTAACACAACTTTGTCCCAGTTATTGTCTTGCATTGTCGGGAGTTTTTCCCAGCGCATTTCATTTGAATTAATTTGTGGCACTCAAGTGCCACACATAAATCCTCGGCGCATTGCATTGTCCTGTCCGAGTGTCCTTTGAGTGCACTTAATTATGCGGAAATTGGAATACATATTCGTTGCCAGCATTTCTGACTTATTTTACATCAAATTTGCCGCAATTATTTTCCATTTTTCTCGCGCCTGCGGCTGATGAGCGTCAAATGCAGCCGCAAGGATTTTTGGTTTCTGTTTTTTTCTTCTTCTTTGAAACCCAAACTGTAGCTACGTGTGGGTACAGTTGCGCACCTTTATTGTAGTTGTTGTTGCGTGTTTTATTCTAAAATTTCAATTACCAGTCACTCAGTCAATCACTCAGTCAGCCAGTTTGTCTAGCTAACAATGCGCCGTGTTGTTTGTTGTTTGGTTTATTGATATGATTTGAAGTCCCTGGGGTATACATATATATATGGGGCACTCGAAGTCGGCCTGTCATTTTGCGTTTGTTTTCCAGGGGCGGCCCCCATTGATGGCCTGCCAATAATTTGTTTAATGGCAGCGTAAAAAATTAGACCATATTGAATGTCAATTGTTTGATTTTTAGATTAAGGGTCTCAACGAATTCGATGCCCAGCCTGCCTCTTGGTCTTTGATTATTGTTTGGCCGGAGCTACCTCTCGACGTTGATTAAATATTGAAAGAGTAAAGTAGCGTAATACGAAGCCGAAGCGACCACAGACCCATCATTTTTTTTTTTTTTTTTTTTTTTTGTGTAAGTTGAGAGTTTTTATTTTATACAGCATATACACCTTTTTGGATAACATTATTCTTGAATTATTTTTGAAAATATATTCCTTTTTTCGATCATTAATCAAAACTCTTTTTGGCAACAGGATATTAGCATAACGAGATGTAAAGGTTGTGGCCAAAAAGCCGAGAAATTTCAGCTTAAAAATTGCAAACGGATATGAAAAGTCAGTCAGTCACACATGTGCTGCAGTTCCCAGTCTCGCACATTTTTTTCTCAATTTTCCCCCAGTTGCCAGTTTTCGCGCTTTTCACAATGGCAACAACTATTTGGTTGCCAAAAGATCATTAATTTTTTGGCGACGGGGTTGCGGGCTACGCGTTAGGGCGTGGCAACACGGCTGATGATGCTGTTGGCATTTCCACTTTGCCAAACGACAACGCCCAAATCGTCAGGACACTTTCACTTGCCGTCAACTCAGTTGTTGCTGTTGTTGTTGTTTTTGTTACTGCTGCTTTACATTTGCAATTTTTATAAATTTTGCCAAGTTGAGTGAAACATATGTTGAAGTGCTGCGCGTTACTTTTGACGTTCCACTGATTGGCGCCAGTCTCAAGGCGTTTAGGAACGGGGAGGGGGGATTGGCAACAATGCCCTTTGGCTGTGGGTGACGCCAGCTTCAGTTAAATGAATGCAAATTTTTATTTAAACATTACGGTAATGGCATTGAGCTGTCAATATGTTTGTCTTTTTATTGTTGCTGCCGCATTGCCGGGCGTATCCGCCACTGGCGCCGAGTGTTGCAAAGGTGCCGCTGCTAGCGAGGCTGTGGCATGTGGCATGCGGCGTGTGGCGTGTCTGCTGCTGACAGCTTGAAAAATGGCAAATACGAGCAAAGCAAATACGATTGAAACTTGATGTCGCAACAGATTTGTATCGTATGAGTGTGAAATGAATATTCACAGTGGAAATTCTAATTAGTTGTTGACACCAAATAGAAAGTACTTTTGATAAGGAAACTTAACTGAAGACCAAAATATGTAAGAAAAAAATATATTTCACAGATACAAATTTATAATGTATTTTGAAGCATTATAATAAATATTTATATATTATGTAGTTTGTAATAACCCTACAAGTTTATAATTTGATTGGGTACACTACACTTAATTAGCTTTGGTATATTATGCATTTTAGGATTATCCGACCTAGCTTAAAAGTAAAATTTAAAGTACAAATTTGCTAAAACTATAGTCTATAAAATTAGGAATATGTTATTTATTAAATTGAATATATTTTTGACTTTGCAAAGTGTTTTTTTCATTCTTAATATTACTTTCTAATTGGATAAGGGACATGATAGAAAAAAAATAAATGTAGTAATTTTAACCATGGACATAAATATATTTTCAATTGCATTTCTTATTACTCTAAGAATTTCATAACTACTTTCAGCAGCGTTGCTTACATTGAAAATTGTAATTAATTTAACAACTATGGCCCATTGATGCCCAGAAAGCACTCATATTTCTCAATCTTTTGCATTTATCATTATATTCTTCTTGACTTATACTCCACGCGGCGTTTACTTGGAAGCGAACCATAAAAATTATTAATGAATTACGCTAACAAAGAAATGAATAATTCCGGGCAATAAAAAAAACAGAGGAGAATGAAAAAAATCCCCTATACGGGCCATATTACATTTCATCGTTTCGATTTCGATTAAGGAGTAGGAAACGGGAACAGTTGCGCCTCGATCGCGTGTCGGCCAAAACAAATCATTAATCATCGAACTGTTGCAATTTCGGTGGCTGTGGTTAAAATTAATTTTGTAGAAAAGTACAAAACGCCACAGGCGACTTGGGGGAGCAGAGTAGAGTGCAGAGTGGAGTGCCAAAAGCCTCGGGGACCAAAACAACATTAAAAACTACTAAAAAGGCGAAGCGGCCAAAAAGGAGTCTGGGCGGATGGGAGGGGACGGGGGGCGGCCTGTGTCTGACACATGCGGCGCTTCATTTTTTACGAGTACAGAAAAAAACTTTCACACATTGTTGTAAGGATGTGTAGCGAAAGCGCCGCGGGATATTTGTGACACTGCCGCCGCCAAAGACATGCCCCGCCCACCCAAAAAGTGAACTTGGTTGCGGCGTGAAAACGCACACATTACGTCGATGTTGCAGGGGCATAAACAGAGTCAGTGGCAGTGGCAACAGCAGCGACAGCGGCAGCGGCAGCGGCTTCGTTTATTGTAAATAACGATTTGCGACGATTTGTGTCATGGGTGATGACGTCGTCCCCGTCATGTCGTCGTCGATATCATTGATACTTTGTCAAACGTGTAAATTACATGGCGCATTCCGCGCTTGCGATTTATTTTCACATGCAAATTTTCCCAAAAAGCGAAACCCGTTAGACGACGGCGACACCATCATCATTATTCAAAGGGCTGGCAAATCCCAAAGGGGTTCGAGCGCTTGAGACGCGTGTTGGCGAATCCCTTGCGAAACTACTTTAAAATTTCAACCAATTTGAAATGACTTCTTCTTGTGTGACACATGTGTGGACGCTGCCAGCGGGATTTAGGGGGGAGGGAGGGGCGCGATGGCTGGGGCGTTGCATCGTTAGTGCAAATCGCATCAACGCGTCGTTTGTGCGTTTTGATTGATGTCAGACGCTTGTAAGTCGCCGCGCGATCCGCAACCCAAACTTTAGACCCCTCACACCCCGTGCGGTTTGACTTTAAGCCGGCATTACCTTAACCCCTTGCCCCTCACTCTTTACCCCCTTGAGCGAGTCCTAGCTGCGCTTTGACATGCCCTCGTCACGGGATTTTTCAGCACTTTTCCACGCATTCATATTTTGTAATATTTCATAAGAATCTTTAAACATTTTTCGGTGTGATTTATGGAGGGTGAGCCGCCCCTTCGACAGCTGCAACTTGTTTATAAGGGTTAAGCTGTTTCAATTTCTCTCCAGTTATTAGGTTAGATGAAGATGATAATGATAAGGTTGTGACATGTTGGGGCGTTTCCATTGAAGCCACAAACAGTTTTGCATATACAGCGAAAGCGATTCCTGTCAAACTGTACTCCCTAACACAGATAAACGAAGCAAGAAGGATTTAAACTGTATTGTTTTCAACATGTAAAGAATATTTTAATATTATAAATACAATTTAAAAATGTTGCATTCGCATGTAACCGAAGCACAATACTCGTTCACAGTGTCACAAGAGGACAAACATAACATAAACATAACAAAATGCTATTGATCATGAAAATCAGTTAAGTTCTGACGAAGTTATGGGAGTTTAAAATATGGGAGGTATGGACCTGAGAGCTTATCATTTCAAAAATTCGTAAATGTTGGCATATTTGTGTCAAAAAATTGATCCCCTTAGAATTCAGTATAAATGCTTATTGTGAAAAATACAATCGATTAAAAATATAAATTATTTTATTTGTGTGCATATTTTAAGTGTAGAATTATTGAATAGGAAAAAAAATGAAAAATAATTCCATCAAACATGAAAATCGGTTCAGATTGGACAAAGTTATGGTAATTTGTATCGTAAGTATATATAATTAGTACCAAATTTTTTTTAATTAAAAATACATTTTTGTACCTTAAAAAGGCGTAAATCGTTGCATATGAAAGTGCATCGTTTCTTACATTAATTATTGAGTCCTGTGTTTATAAATTTTAAAATTACCTAAAACGTTCTTGAAATAAAAATGTCATTCTCGATGTAAAGATTATCCAACTAGGCTGGAATTTAAACAACGCCTATTTATGTAAAAATTATTGTTATTTTTTAAGCCCTAACAACTGTCGCACTTGTGTGCATTGGCGAGTGAACTTTGTCCGTCCGGGCGCAACAATTGATCTGGGGCGCAACGGGAACTTGACCAGGCACCGAGTGACCAGTCATTTATCAAATTTGACAGCTATTCCATTGACTGTGGCAACTCTGGTCAGTTTCAAAATGAAGCCAGCTGCTTAACCTGTTTGAAGTTTGACGCGCGCGTGTGACAAATGCTTTGGGCAAATGTACAAACAAATGCCCGTTATTTCCGCTCAATGACTTTCAATTAGAGTACCAACAAACCCTGTGCTAGCTGGTCAAGTGCGCGGCCTTTTGGTTCAGTTGTTGTTGCCATGTTAATTGGCTAACACGCAAGGGTTAAACGTGCCCATTGTCCACCCCAAAAGCATCGTCCATCAATTGCCCCGATGATGCAGCAGACTTCAAAATGTATTTTCTGCTCGTTATTTTCGTAATTTTGTAAATTTCTAATGTGCAGACTGTACCCCTAGCTCATCGTTATTTTGCTGGTCATTTTGGGAATTGTCTGCTAATATAACGAAAACAAATTTTACCAAAAAAATGTAGGATTGAAATTGTCAATAGGCTTGCGCCCGAAAAAGTTCGTGTGTGGAATGCACATTAAATTTTCCTTGAATAGAAAATGTAGAGAAAATCCGTAAAATAAATGATTAATTTTAAATCCTTACAGCAAGGAATACCTTTTTGGTCATTTTTGGAATTTCTGCTAATCAAAGATAATGAGATATCCTACCGATTTTATACAAAGAAGTTTGCCTTAGGCCTTGACAAAAAAAAGAAAGCAAATTAGTTTTCTCTTTTATATTTATCTACCTGAAAGATTTTCAACTCAAGTTTTATCAACGATAAACCCAATTTATTTACATTTATCATAGCTAATTTGATTTGCATTCCCACATCCTTTTTTCACATCATCAAGTGGAATCTCCCTCGCATCTCTTTCATTGTGTACAGTTGCGTACAAAGCACCGCTGAACATAACCTACAATGTGCAGAAGATGCGCATCCTTTAACGGCACAATCGCACTCATATACGTACATACGTATATAGAGCATGCAAATGGCGTACGCTTTTCTTTCATCATATCCATTATTGCAGCCGCCTTTTCAAAGCAATTGAAGCAGAAATGCCTCAAATCATGTTCCACATGACAAACAGGACTAATGTGGTGGCCGCCAGGATGCTGCTGATGCTGATGCTGATGCTGGTGTTGCTGCTGCTGTTGCCTCTTCTGCATGCTGCCGGGCAAACTTCACGACTTTCGCAAAGCAAATAATGCTCATGCCCCCCCTCGCAAATGCCAATCTGTGGCTCCAACCCTTTAATGAAATGTCGAGCGGTTGCCCCCGCAACCTACAGTGCCTGCAAAAAAAAAGAAGAAAATTCTGCAAACTTTCAAGCAAACAACAGTCAGTGCGCTCTCTAACCCCCCGCGAGAGCTGCTACTGAAATGCGTTTGACAAAATGACAACCAGACCAGACAGCCCGCGCCGGATTTGCGTCCATTGATTGCCCAGCCTGGTGACTCCTGCCTGGTGGCTGGTGGCTGGTGGCTGGTGACTGCTGCCTGGTGTTTGGCGGCCGCCTGCGTGTGCTTCACGCTTTATTGGTTCCATTTCGCAAGTCGAGTTCTCCGGCTAATTTGCAAATAATATGCATGTGTGTGTGGGTGTGTGTGTGTGCGTTGCTGGCATGTAAATTTTGCAAAAAGGGTTCCTGCCCCTTCCCCCTATTTGTTTGCTTTGGTGGTTTGCTTACAAATTCCAAAATTAGATTTTAAAATCCTTTTTGCGTGCAGCCTTAGCGCTTTCTTCTCTTTGATTTTTCTTCAGATTCTGTTTATTTTATTTACTTTTGCAAATTAAGGTCACAATTTTCCGCATTTATTTTGCCCTTTCGGCAATGCTTTGTCCATTGGCCTTTTACCTTTGAAGATCTTTGGCTTTCAGCTCACGTGGCGCACTTGAAAGCCCAAAGCAAATATGTTGCCAATTTGTTCTTCTGATTTTAGAGAAACCGCTTTAGCTGTATAGCATGTATTTGTGCTCGCTATCTGCCACATGGCAGAGAATTGCGTGCATTATGCAAATTGCGTGCCGCTCGGCTGATAAGAAGCGTCCCAGGTAAGCGCCGAGAACAATTGATTATGATTATGATTGAGCGGCGCGCAAAAGTCAATAACAATAGCACAATGCCGCGGACACAGATACAGCTACAGCTGCCAGCAATGGACGCGAACCGAACCCAGGGGGCTGGCCAACCCCCCAACCACAGGGGCGAAGGCAATCCCAGCCACAATTCCATAGCGGAAACTTCGCGCACCACTTAAAATTAATGGAAATGTGTAGCACACTCACACACACACGCACACACAGCAAACAATTGAAATTGAAATAAAAACTGTCAATGCTCAAGCCAAGTTCCCAGCGCTCCACTTGCTGTCCACTCGGCACAGGCGCTCTACTCTACTCCCCGCTCGCCCCGCCCAAATGCTCCACTGCGTCTCTGTCGAAGCGTAAAATATTATGTCATTATCAAGGAAACGCAATAAATTTCTCTGGACGCGCGTTAGTCAAATTTCAGCACAATAAAAAAGCAATACAACAACAAAAACAATAAGCAAGTAAGTGATACAGTCGAGTATGCCCGACTACGAGTTAACCTGTACCCTGTAATAATAATAATAGTAATTTCAGGTAATTTGATTTTAAATTCAATTATTATATGTTAAGTCCCTTCTTTTCTTTCTTTATCATATATTTCTATATATTTATATATATATATCTTTAAAGGCGTGAAAATAAATGTATTCGAATTTTAATCAATTGCATTTTTAAACAATTTATTTAAATAGATATTCAAAGTCCAAAAAGAGAGAATTCTGAGAGATATATAGACTCAATGGACTCATTTTAACAACAGCAATATACCGTTATATGGTTTAAGGTTACAGGGTATCAAAAAAGAAAAAAACACTACAACAAAAAACTGTTTGAATTTACAATTAGCTGTGGATGGAGTTTGAGTGGCATTGTTGTCATGGTGTGTGTGTGTATGTGTGTATTGCTGTGTGTGTGTCAATTGATAAAGTGTTTGAGCTAGTGTCCTGCCGCGTTCCATTTTTTTCACAGGCCACTGACGAGTGCCACTCAAAGACGGGACCACCGCGGCGTTATTATCTTGGATTTGGCATGCGTTGCGCCTGGCATCTAATTACAGAAAACAGGAGCAGGAGCTGACGCAGGAGCCAGCGACGAGTGGAGGTGATGCTGGATATTCAAATGCGTCCGAAATACGCCGTAAAGCTGTGACTGACACCCGTTGCCTTGGCCGCCTTTGTGCCTGCCCAGTGGCCCAGTCATTGGCTCTTAGCCTTGGCAACAGTTGCCAAGTTTTCTAGCGAGTATTACAAGTCATTAAACTGCTGTAATTGCTGCGCCGCGACTTATCAGTCAACTGGCCAATAACCATAAATATGGAGAAAGTTCTGCTGACCTCCCCCGCCTCTCAACACCCCCTGTTGTTTTTATTGCCAGCAAGTTTCACTTGATTTGTTAGTGTCACAAAAGTTGTTGGTCAACTCAATTCACATATGAATTGTTTATAGAGCCGGCAAACACACCCACTTTCGGCTCATATCCGATTTTCATAAAGGAAATGACATTTTTCTACGGCAGTTTTCGCAACATTTTGTCGACTGACATATATCACCTCGAATACGAAGAGAATCCTCGGCCCGGCGTTTAACGTTCCACATTTCCGCATTTGGTTTTTCCCGTTGACTGCTTCGAAGATGACGCGACGGTCGCTGTCCGCCTTTCGCTTTTCTTGGCTTGTGGCATAAGTCGATTATATGCGGAAATGAAAACCCATAAAAATCCTTTCCTACGGTGATTAGTTAACATATTTTTCGCCGCACATCCAGAATTGTATGGGCCGAATTTCTGGGGACACTCAAATGGCAAGGGGAAACAATTATTTATGTGAAATATTATTTATTATTTATTATTGTTGTTCGTATTTTGGGTGTTCCTTTATGAGCGTGTGTGTTGAATTTGTGTGTGCACTCGAGACCAAAATTGTTGTTGCGAGTGGTTGAGGTCCATTAAATTTTGTGAGTGGTCGGTCGGTCATTTATGAGTTATGCATATTAAAAGAGGGTTCCACAGTTTATATATATTCATATATCCATTTCAAGAAATGTTGATTTGAAAATATTTGTATTAGGTTTGATTTTTATACCCGTTCACGAAGTGAAAAGTGTATCTTATGTTTCTGCTGTGTCCATATTGCAGTCCGTCTATCCATATAAAACCAATTTTGCTCGCCGCTAATAAAGCTATTAAAGACCTAAAACTTGCAGGATATACAAGCAATAACCGTGATATAAATTGATACAAACTTTGTCATACGTATGGAACTTCTTTTTTTTAACTCCCATAATGAATCGATTTTCACGATTCATGGTATTTTTTGACATCATTGGCCCTATAGATAGATCGTACATTTAAAATATGTGCATTATTGAAAATAATTTTTTTTTCGAATTTTTTAGTAAAAAAACTATGTTTTTCCTTTTTGCTAATTTCAAAACAAAACAAAACTTTGAGAAGTTCGAATTTAAATTTTTTAATCGATTGTATTTGGCTTAATTAGCATAAAAAACATCAAATAAACTAATTCTCGGTACCAATTTTTTTTTTTTTTTAAATCATGCAAAAATTGACAAAAATATGAGTCATATTTTGCTCTCAAATACATATCAAACTTATAAGCAGCTTAATCATTTTGAGAAAAGTGCAGTAAATCAATGCAGATGCAACCACAGCCGCTGCCGCAGTTTTTTGTTCTGACAACTACTCGCGGCGCTGACAAATAATCGAAATCAATCAAAATACTTAAGGACACAGCCGCTCAGCCCTCGATGGGCAATCTGTGCTGGGAAATTTAGCGACGCGTGCGCGGAATGTTGCCAACTAATCAAAACTTAATTTGAGCAGCGGCAATTGAAACTTCGGCTGCCGCTTAAATCATTAAAATCAAAATTCGCAAATGATGCGCATAATAAACTGAACGGCGTTTCCCATGAAATCATGTCCAGGAGCTGGGCCGGGCCAGGGATCAGCGGCTGGCATTTGGGTTGATGGGTTCATTCGGTGACAATTGAAATATAGTCGGGCATTTGTTGCTGCCAACATGTTTGCAAACATGTAACCCAGAGTACCTCTGCCCCCCTCCCTGCGCCCGGTGCCCTGCGTCCGTGTTGCTGTTGTTGTGGCAGCCAAGCGTATCAATAAATCCATTTAAAATTGCGTGCAGGCCGCGTGTGTGTGCCGCCCGGTTAGGTCGAGTGTTTGTCATTTCAGGCCGCACATAATGCAATGGGAATTATGGCTGCTTAGTGCCAGAAAATATCGAAAATAAATTGGCAGCGACAGCGAAACAAAAGCGCCAAAAGACGTCACCAATTGACATCGATATCGATATACGCCTCGAGTAACCCAACTGCAACCCTCAGGGGCGCATAGGTAAGCCCGGCTAAGACCAGTTCCCAGTCCCAACAACCCTCAATTTAAAATGCAAAATCAAAGTAAATCAATTTCAGTTTGCGAAAACATTCGCGTAAACAAAACCTGGGCACGTTCTGTGCGTTAAGTCGGCCAATAAATCAAATTACGAAATTTTTACTTTGATTTTTTCTGCCCTAAAATTATGCGCATATGAGCCAGAAGACAAACAGGACACACACACACACACACACACACACACACAAATTTGGAAGTCACTCAAGTTGTCCGTCTCTATAGATATTGTAATTTGTGCGAAATCCTTAAAATCCAACACATTTATCACAAATATGCGCCCATAAATCAGAGCACAGCCGTATGCGCAGTTTGTCAGACCGGAAGTCTCTGCAGCGTAAGGCGGGGGGTGTGGCACAGTTTCCACTCTAAAATCGAGGCCATAAAACGCGCAACATCTTCGCAACGGGCGCGCCTAATTTGCACATTTTCACTATTTTAATGCTCTTCTCCAATTTTTTAATGTGCTTATTTATGTGGCCTGTTTATGATTTTATGCGCTTTCTATGCTAATTTCGGCCACAAAATAGATCGTAAACTAAAGGTGACGTCATTTATCATACACAAATTTATGCAAGTGGGCGTCACGAACGACACTGAAAGTGTGTGGGAAAGTATCTATTCAGTTAGATATGTGTGAAAGATACAAACTGTACTTGCAGTACTGAGTGCTTGAATACAATTGGCATTGCTATTAAACCGATTAGACATAAATTTATATCCGAGTTGAATATCATTAATCTTGCCACATAAACAAATTTAGTTTGGAACAAACCATTTATAAAATAATTAGAATTTATCTAATACATAAACATTATCTTATTAAATGGATTTCTCCAGAAAGCATTTTATGTGTTCTTATAATAATTAAAAAAAAAATTTAATAAATCAGAAGTATGCTTTTCTTTCATTTTTTAAGAATAATGTCAGGCATATCTCAAGATCTGAAAGTATACACCATAAATATATTTGTTATACTCCCTGAACGATATCATCCGCCTAATAAATTTGGTGCCTTCAAATCTAAAAGCGATATTTATTATGATAATTTATATGCCTTAATATAAATACTATAATACTCCATAATTATTTTTATATTCATATTTATTTTTATAAAGAAATACATTTAACTTCCACAAAATGTTTTAAAAATGTCTGACAATAATTTGCTTTGATCCACACCCAGTCACATTTGGATTATATTCAACCCGTTTAGTGCCGTTAAGCAAATGCTTTTAATAATTTAAGCAAACATGCAAAGAGCCAACTATGTGCAGTATTTGTATATAAGTATTTACGACTCCCCCGTCATGTTGTCAATAACAATTTTGGAAATGACACACGCAGATAGACAGCGAGCAAAAAAACCCCTTTCGCAGACGGCAACGCAACAAATCGCTGCAAATTACATTCATAAAATTTTATCACCTAATATCGGAAATGGATTCCTTGTTGTCGGTAGCCCCCAGACTAATGGCCATCGTATGACCCGCCGCACAAAGAAAGTCGCCAAAATGTTTACCAAGTCTCGAAGCAGATGCGCGACATTTGCAGCCACTCGGACAGACCATCAAAGTAGTTGTAACAATTCCGATTTGGCCAGTAAAAATAACAGAAAGTGAAGAAAAGGGTTGCCAATGCCATTTGATATTCTTTTTCATTTTGCTTCTTGTTGTTTTTTTTTTTTCTTCTTTTTTGATGGTCATAAGCAGTCATAATTTCATTATTATGAAGTGTCAAGTGCACCCTACTGTTGCCCATTATGGAAATGGCCGCTCAAATGGGCACTTTGTGTGACCATTCCGAGGGCGGGTTACGAGCTACGATTTAGGGTTCAGCTTGGGTCGGGGACAAGTGCGCGATTGGAATTTTAAGTTGCCGTAGCAAATGCCGCAGTCGAAGCCGAAGCCGAAGCCGAATCCCAGTCAAATCAAACGCGTCTAATTACTTTGAATTATGCGCCTAATTTGGCGCAATGTTTCGTTGCCAGGGCGATGATTCATTTTGGGCCAGTTGGATGGCGTCGAGACCAGTCAATCATGCCAACTTTTGCCATCAGTCAAGACCACATTCAAGCCGTTGCTGGGACGGAAGGGTGCAATCGCAATAAACGTGGCGCATTGGATTACATAATGTCAAGCAGCGTGCCCAGGGCAACTATCGAGCTCTACTCCGGCTTCTACTTCATTTTTCCTGGTCAGCCCCGGGGCAGTTGGGGTCAGCGAAGGGATTACGCAGACACATGAGTGCGAAACTGTAACTGGGTCTAACCGCAAAGTACCGACAGTAGCCAGCAGCCAGAGCAGCCAGCACCCGTCTCATGTAACCGCAAAACGGCTTTAAGACTTGAGCACGGCCCTTGGGGGCACTGGCAACGGGTAAGCGTGCCCTGTCCAAGAATTGTAGATGCCTTGGACGCAGATTAATCAGCGTATTGGCCAATGAATTCTAATAAATGCATGCAATAATACATGCCAAATGAGCTAATGAAATGTGCAGAAAAAAAGCAGGGGGAAAAGTTAGCCATCTAATTGATGAAGCGCAAATCAAACAAGCGACAGCACTCGAAGGGTTTCAACAAATTACAACTCTCAATCAATGCAATTTACACAGAAAGTAAAGCAAAAAGAAAATCCATCAAAAGCATAACCAGCAAGAAACCACTTGAACATTTTACTGACCCCTCAAAAATCATTTATATTTTTTTTTTATATATCCTGTATTCAATAAGTGTGTAGGGTATTTAATTTTTTTTATATCGATGCTCTGATAACACCCTTGAAGAAAAATAAAATAAATTTTCAATCTTATATAGCACATAAGTATTTGATATATTATGTTTCTTAAATATTATGTAAGCCATATTTTCCGAAATACCAAATATATTTTATATAAAAACTTATATTCCATATTTGGATCATCAATATAGATAGATGGATTTCCTCTATATCCAAAATATTCTCTATTCTATAAAAATAAATTTCTATTCTCATTTTCTCAATAATTAATTTTCGTTTTCTTTTATATCATATATTTTAATGCACTTCTGAGCTGTACATAGGGTATCTACTAGTCAAATGATAGGACCTAACTTTGTGCTCCATGTTTCCTTTTCCTTAATTTTTTTGTTGAGCAACACAACAATAAATTATCAAAATTTGTGGCATAAATCAGTGGTGCAACCACAGCACAGTCACATATTGGCAGCATATAAACTTTTCACTTTTCAATATTTGCTCGGACCGTCGACTTTTGTTTGCTCTGCTTGTAGAGAGGGGAGTCAACAACGACTTGTGCGGGTGTTTTTGATTTGTTTGGCATATTGAAGTGGTCAAGCAAATACGGATGAGGGCCACATGAATCAGCACCAGTTGTGACAGCATTCGTAGCCCTGTAAGTGGGCGTAACCAGTCGCCCAGTTATGGGCGTTAAGTTAATTGATTAACGACACAAAGTGTGCCAGATCTGGCAAAGAGGGAAACCATAGCAGGAGTCCTCTATTGTCAGGCGAGTCGTACAAATTTACCGTTGATTTGCGGCCATTGTCCAGCTTAAATTGTGCCCAGCTGAAGGGTAAACGTCTGGTCCACATTATGTTGCGAATTGATTGGAATTTTATGAACGTTTACCTGCTGTGGGTGGGTGTGGGAGGGGTGTGGGTTATGCTTGAAGAGCAAGGGCGCAGTTTGGACTCCGGTTTGACCAACTTTATGAGGCAGCCCATATTCAGTTATATTTATGCGTTTAATAAGCAACATGACATGCTGGAAATGTCATGTGTCGACTGTCATTCAAATGAAACAACTGCCAGTGGCCCTCTCCCTCCTCTCCACCCTCTGAGGGACGCGTGCTCGCAGGATGTGCTTGATTACTTGACATTTTGCATGGTAGATCCGTGTATTAATGAACGAAATAAATTTAATTTTGCCAATTAATGCACTGAGCATCAGACGTCAGCAAGTTTTAGCAGCCGCCCCCCGCAATCTGTTAGCTTTATGTTTATCATTATTGACTCGTGAGTGCTTACCCCCACCCACAAGCACACACACACGCACACTCATATACACACACCCACTCACTTTCACTTGTCGCTCATTATGAGCCAAGCTGAGCTGAACGGGCTGTCTAATGCCGCCCCCTGGACAGGGGCGTGGCACTTCTTGGCTTAGATTGGTTCGCATTTCGTAATCAAATATTGTAGCTGCGCTTTCGCTTTCACCGAAAATGTTCGCAAATTGCAATAAAACGGACAGCACAAGGAAACTAGGGTCTGTTTGCGCTTTTGGGGTTGAAAAGCAAACAGTGGACAGGCACAGAGACCGAGACAGAGGCAGAGGCAGATACACAGAGTGGGCCAACGCTTAGTCATCATCTTCATCGTCATCGTTGAGGCGTCATTGTTTCTGCCCTGAGGCGGCTTATTGGATTTTTTTCAAGTGCTACTTTAACGCTATTTACGAGACAGTTTTATAAGTTAACCATGGCAGCCGCTGGGTCTGACCAGAACCGGCAGCAGCTGTCATTGTGTCGCTATTAAATGCATGAGTCCACATTTACACACAACAAATGCGAGTTCTCTACACACAATTGTTGTTCACACCTGGAGCACAGAGCGCATTGTGGAAATACTTCAAAGGCACACGAGGAGTGCGAGAAACTTCCTTACAATTAGCGCTAAAAGCTGAATGTGGTAAATACAACAAAAAAGTACACACGAATCAAATAAAGAATTTTTGACATGAATCAAATACAAAACATCTGACAATACAACGCTTAAGAACTTAAGAACAAATAAAATCTTTAATATTAAATCAATAATATTTTTTTATTTTTCTTATTTTTAAACAAATATTACAATAATTTTAAATTATGAAATATTCAAATTTTTCTGGATGCAAAAAATATATTATCTTTTTACTAATCCTTTAACGTTTTTAAATTGGCATTTTTACTTTTCTACTTTATACGTTTTTTTTTAGCATTTATTTTTCAATCAAGGATTTTGTAATTCAGCAACAAGATTTTTTTTGAGTGTATCTAATATCGCGATTAGAGAGATTAAAACCACAACCTGAGTTAATTAAATTTGGCCCAAAAAGCAAACACACATATGAGCCGAAGCCACACAAGTCAGACCGTGTGTCGCGGTTTTGGCCCAACAACAGCGACTGCCCCAACGAACCAAGCAACCAACCAGCCAACCAGCCAACCGGCTATTTCAACAATTTCAGTTAATCGACGCTTTCCCGCTTTCCATACAAAGAGTATAATATTACAATGTCCTGGACTAGCGTATCGCATGTATCCATTACACTCGACTGGCGCTGACCGTAGAGAGGAGGGTGATTCCCAGCGGCCGATTAGTTCAGTCAGCCGCGACCAGGTCCAAATTCGCGTCCAGTCGCTGAGTCCATCAACGGCACATCAAACTGTCCGAGCAATAACAACAATGGAACCATTCAATCAGCGAGCATAAAAACATAAAGAGATTTTAATTTTTTGATTATGTTGCCCATGTGTGTGTGTGTGTGTATGTGTGTGATATGTGCGTGTGCTGCTCCCAAGGGAACTTTTCCTGCAGATTTGGCTACTGCGCTGCCTTTGTCCAATCGTTAATCAATGAAGTTCGTGTGTGGAACTCCCCTTCGATCTTTGGACAAACGACCCCTGGTCAGCAGAGAACCAGCCTCATCAGAGAACAGCTCATTTGTGCGTTTAGCATAATAAAAAAACGGACTCGTAGTTGATTAAATTTCACTGGGGAAACTCGGAAAACTCTGCGATTTTCTGTGCTAATGCGTCGTAATTTCTATTAAAGTCACTTCCGGCCAGAGGGGGGAAATTTGCCCAGTGCTGTAATTCAGACTATAATTGCAGTTCATCAGATGAAACGGAACTGGTCTGGGGTTTAATAAGTACATATATATGGTAGTTGGTACTGCAGCACCTGAGGTATATATTTTCACTATTCTTGTATTCTTTTAGACGTATTTCGCGACGCCTGCTTCCGCTCAATTAAACAATTGAATGCAATTTAAAGCGTACTCCAAGACAACAAAAGACAAATCATAGCTATTAATTCCGCACTCGAGGAATGTTTCATTACGTGGAACTACCAGACGATACTGAGAACTCCCAAGAACGGCCGAGCACTCCTTTGTGCTCTGCAGCGCACACATGTGGCACAAGGATTCCCCTTCAATTCCTGCTGCTTACTTTTAATTTCCTTGTGCCGCCTTATTACGTTCATTCATATGCAAATCGCTGGACTGTAACACAAAAGCCAGCAACAGCGGAAAAGCCTGAAAAGCCCAAGCAGCACAAGTCAAAAGAAATGGAAAATGAGAAAAACGACGCGCATCAAGTAGGTTGGCATTTGGCTGTGAGCGATTAAAAAATGGCAACTGCCTCTGTCAAGGCATATGCTTAGCATATGAATGCCCCAGCTCAATGCCAAACAGCATATAGTACACTGACAAAAATTTGTAATCGTAAAAAAGTTTTTTTGCTACAATAAAAAAATTTTAATTTTACACTTTCCTTTTAAATGTTTTAAGCTTCTATGTTCTTATTTCTTGACCTTAGAATCGGATAAGTAATTCTCTGAATTATGTCATATATATACATACATATATTTTATATGCCTTCTAAACAATATTCATTTATAAAACAACCTAGCTAATTATAACATTTTCTTTAATTTAAATATAGTATTCTCTTTATAATGTACAAATTATCTCTTGCATACTAGTATAATGTTTAAAGCTCATTTTTATACGATCTAATTTAAAATTTACTTTAGACTTCACTTTTTGTATACATTTTCTTTAAGTGCAGCATCTTAAAGTGACTGAGAGCTCTTGCCGAGTTTGCAGGATTTTCACCTCGTAACCCAAAAAATGCGCGATGTGGTGCTGGTGGTGATGGTGGTGGTGGTGTTTCTGTCTTTTAACTACCCGCGAATGGACCGTCAAATGCTTTATGGGGTTGTTATTATTGTTGTTGTCGTTGTTGTGGATGTGGGACTGTACCTTTTATCTTAAATGCGAATATATGACTGTTACAATTTCGATTTTAAGCATGCCATATCAAATTTAAATGAATCGCTTTTCCTGGCCTTTTACCTCTTGGGACTGCATGTGGCGTTCGGCATTTATAGTTATATGGATTTAGGGTTACATAACGAGCGGCCTAAAAAATTGTATCACTTGGCCAGAACAGTTGGTAAGTTTTCCGATTTTGAGAACAGTTCACATTTCCAATTTCCGCTGCGATTTCGCCCTTTTGTTTGGCAAAACAATTAATGTTATTTGCATAATAGTTGGGCTGGGCGGGTTTCCATGCCACAGCCACACAAAGGCACCAAATGGAGCTGGCCACATGTGGTCCCTTTTGCCGTATTCCCAACAAAATTTGTATTCGTTTGGTAGTTGAATGCTGCCGAGGGCGAGGTTTTGAATTTGGTATTGTCTGATGTGGCCGCTATTAAATTGTATTTGACTTTGAAAATATTTTTGGCAAACAAGCCGCTGACTGTGCGAGTGTGCGTGTGTGTATGTGTGTGGCAAGTAACTTGCCGATAGCTTCAAGTACTTTTGGCCCTTTGGTAGTTTTGCGCATTATCAGCAGCACTTGAGCACTTCCGACTTCAAGTGTCGCTTGTCGCTTTGCTAATGTGCAAAAAATGTTGCCTAACTTTTTGCAGCTGCAAATTGAAGCCGCCTTGCCACAACGAGAGGCACTTGAGTTTTTGGGAAAATTGCCAAAAGACGCAAGTGTTACGTCTCGAACACATACAAATACACTTACACACGCATTGCTTACACACATGTATTGCTCCCTGATTATTTATTTATTTGTGCGTTGCTTAAATGACACGAATTTGTCATCTGGTTGTACAGTTACAATACAAGCACCCCGCTGCTTAGCCCCACCCTCCTCATGCACACTCACATGCCTACATATGTCGTTGTTTGTTTAGTTACACTCCACGCCCTCCTCACCCCCCCCCCACGCCCTCCTCCCCCCTCCACTTTAACCTTTTGTTTGCTCAGCAGTTCAAAATTTCAATTAGTTGTAAGAGAAAAAAAAATTATACGAAAACGAAATTGTTACAAAATGTTTATAATTAGTTTTTCGTATGCAAATTTGTGTATTTTTGTGGGCCACCAAATTGAAATTAAATATTCCTTTTATTATGTGGACTGCCCTGCGGCGTTGACCCACTGCCATAGAAATCAAGTGTACCCTGGCTGGCATTTCCACCTTCTCTGAAAAGTTGAGAGTACACACGTTCAGCGCATTACTTCCGCCACATTGGGCTGATGTTGTCAGCAATTTAATTTCAATAAAAAACAAATATACATAGCTTTCACACACTGTACAATCTGCATAATTATAAAGGAAAATTCATAATTTGCACACTTTTACTTTTATTTATTTTATTTTTTTTGTGTGTGTGGCCCACCCTCCGCTCGCAAATGAGATAAACGGAAGGAAAAGAAGTCGTCGACGTCAGGAGTCCAACAGTTTCGCATCCGAATCCGCTGACGCAGCTTCAGACTCATCCACCATCCGTGAATGGTTTTCCACTCATTTCAACAGCTTGTTGCTAATTTTTAATAAATATTGAACAACTCCCGCTTCAGAGGGATGTGGGGTATACTTTTGATTCCGTTGCCAATATGCAAATTTGCCAGCACAATTTTCGCACAATATGAAAGTCATAATTTGGCATCACGTGCGCGATTATTGTGATGATTATCGTTGAAGGTTTCCTCCCGGTTTTCCATTATGCTCATGTTGATTAAAAATCTAATGTCTATGTCTGTTTATATTTATATATACTACAACAGATTTTGTTGGTTTTGCGTTAACGGCACGTGGCACCGCGTTAGGACCTCGTACAGTTGAGCCTGAAGACAATATACATATAAAGAATATACCTTTGGGGTGCATTTACATTTTTGTTCAACTTGTTGTATAAAGAAACTTAATGCCTAGAAAGTATATTTTAATTTGAATTCATAGTTAATCAGAAATTGCAACTGTGCAATAACTGTGTCAGAATAAGTTTAATCTCTAATTATCTCAAATCTCATTCATCGAAACCGACAACTCTAAAAGCCAACCCAGCTATAATAGATGATTCAGTATATACATTTGTAGAAGTATCGCATGTATAGCTTAACTTGATTTCATATTTGAAATATATATATAGATGAAGAAAAACTTGAATTTGGAATAATATACTCGAATGCCAAGTTATACGTTTAAATCAAATATTACCCCATACCATATCATATAATACTGACCAAACTAGGGTATTTCGTATTCCACACCTCGAATTAAACTTCGCTTTACTGATATTTAATTTTACTGCATACTTTTTGGGAGTAGCGCTTAATATTTATTCACTTTTTAAAATGATTTTTGCTTGACGGATTTCTTAGTTGTCTTTTTATGTGAGACATGCTTGTCCTTCCTGTTCCTGTGCCATTTGACTTTATTCCTTTTTGACTGGTTTTGGTTCTGCCGCCGGCTGAAAGATGCTGACCAAGGATTTCCAAACACAATAGAGGCGGGGCTTGGAAGTAAATGAGCCACGGTAATACTACTAACATTCTGCATGTACAAAAATTATAGAAATTAGCAAGTAGAACCTTAAGAACAGCATCAACACACCTCAGTGGCGTTATACTGCCGACTTTCGATAAGCCATGAATATCCGCTCAAAAGAACAAATAACAAGCAACACGTCCACATTTCACCTAGATTTACAAAATATATATTTATATATACTTGTTATATATTATATCGTGACCGTCAACTTATGCGTGCACTTAGCCCAAGTTATTCAGAGCAAATGATATGAGCATTATCAATTGTTATTGCTGTCTGTAGTCAGCGGCAGTTATTTGAGCTGCAGAGGAAATAATCAAGTGTCTCCGCAGCAACTGAATATACCCTATATCCGCTGACAGAAGTCCGATTAGAGCTGAACTACATTCATAATTGAAAGGAATATATATATATATATCTATATATATATATATTCGAATTACAAGCTGAGATATGGATGGCATCTTGGCAGAAGTTCCAAGCAATAATGGCTTAGAATATGAAATTTCTAACTACGATAGCAAACTATAAACAAGTTAAGTTGCCTTCTGCTTGTTCAGTAAGTGTATTTAAGCTGCGGTTTCATTCGGTTTGATCTGCTTAATGTACTTGATTCGTTTTAAAGGCGCAAAACGCTTTAACTCCGATAAGAAAATTGTCGTTCGACTTTGTGCCCGCCCACTTGGACTAATTCTGATTTTATATTCTCTGTAATTCGATTGCCAATCCATTAACTAATGAAACCGATCTGCCGTGCACATTTTTATGTATGTATGTATATGACTTTTTTCGCATTCTAATTTCATTCAATTTCAACAACAATTTGGCCCAAATGTGCCATGTGAGTTACCCTTGCTGTTACCCCTGTATTACCCTTGAGAGGGGTGTGGCAAGTGGGTGCAAGTGCTCGTCATGCAAAGCATTTGATGGCTGTATCCTGTGTGAATGTCCTGTGCTGTCCTGGCCTGTGACATTTAATGGCATGTCAACGTCTGTCGCATTTACTGATATGAGCAGCGCGAAATTAACAAATCGATAAACTTTTATCGTTATGCATTTTGAGTTCAGCTGCAAATAAATAGAAAACCCATTGCCAAGGACATAAAAATAACGAAACATATAACAACAAAAATAAATAAATAAATAAAAGAAACAAGAATACAAAATAGAGAGTGAACGAAAAGCATTTACACCCAACTGTTCTGCACCTGTAGAGCTCTTGGCATATGGCTAATTTTATGGGGTCTACCTTTTAATTTTCCAATTTTGGCAAACAAACTTTTTCAACAAAAGCCACAACGGCAAAACGTTGAGTAACTCAATTATCAATTGGAGGGTTGCTCAGACTTGTAAACTGATTAGACGACCTTTTGTCGTGCGTGCACAAAAATTGGCTTTTTATTAGACGCGTGGGCTGAGCAGCTGTACTTTTGTACTCTCTTTTGTACTTAGAGAAAATTAATTGACTGGCCTTTATACGGCTTTTTTAAAGTTTTCTGGCAACCGCTAGCTTCCTGTTTAAGGGCTACATAATTGTTAAACGGGCAGATGGTCGGAAAACAAAACCACTCACATATCAAGCTTTAGGTTATTGTCAATAATTATATAATCATACATCTATTTAAGTCTCTCGAACTCGCCCTCTCTCTCTCTCTCTCTCTCTCTCGCCCTCCCTCTCTCTCTCTCTCTCCTTCCCTCTCTTTATCTACCAAAGCCTTTCACAACATAAAAGATGAAATCCTTGATATTTTTGTAAATTATTTAAAATATTTACATTTATATCCAACGTCTATCTGTCTGACATTTGCCTTTCAATAATATGTAACGCAAAATTTCTCATCCATTTCTACATTTTCTTATTATCATAGTACCATGATTTATATATTTATCTCTCCATCTATATTTGTACATATTCATATTTAGACTCTACTAAAATAACGTAAATACTTACGGATTTCTATCGAAAAACGCATAGACAAAATTGTATGTAAATTTTGATTATTCTAAACAATAAATTCAAGTCCCTGTCAATAGTTATATTATTGTAATTAATATTATGATAATAACATAATTTTGTGAAATTTTTCAATGTCAAATTTGCTTGCCAATTTCTCCACATTCTCATAACATGATATGTATGTATATATTTATACATATATATACATATCTATGTAGTTCAAGGTTAACAAAAATCGCCAAAGCTTGGTAATAAGCTGCGCAAACACAACACCGATAGCAACAACAACAACAGCAAAAGCATCGCGCTGTCTTCTTTTGACTGATAAACATCATCATGAATATTAATGCGACATATCACACACATATCAGCATGAACAACATTAGCATTAGCATTAACACCAACAACAACATTAACATCAACATCAACATCAGCAGCAACAACAGCAGCAGCCCGTCCAAGAGTCAAGTTCACTTTCACTGCGCTGACGCACACTTCATCAACAGCAACAGCAACACCAACGCCAACACCAACAACAACCACATCATGATCATGATCATCAGCATTCAGCGTTCAGCGTTGGCCAGAGACCAATTTTGGTCAGTGGCACAGTTCGAATCGGAGCGGCCAACGGACAATGTCCATTCAACCAACTGTGCATACAAATGCTCTGACTTTGCTCTGTCTGCGTCTATTTTTGACCAACTTGGCTTGGACTGATGAATGGCATCGATTTGAATTTGGGCACTGTTTCGGCTTGAATTGGCTTTGGACTCCACTTGGTCTGCATTGCATCACTGCTCACGCTCGATATTGGCGATATTGGTCTGCGCCAGGTCTGGAGTGCACGCGAATGAAGAGTGAAAGCAAAGTGTGGCAATCAATGACGACATCAAAAAACAAGAAAGCAGAGAATGATTGGTGAGAGAGGATGGCCGACGATTAAATACCCTGCAGCCACGTAGCTGACATACGATGAGAAATAATAAATTTACGGATATTGGTAATGTTGGTATGTTGGGAGAATAATAATAAAATTTCAGAATTATTGAATTAAGCCAAGATGTGTTGAAGAACCACTTGATATAAAATATAATAATAATTCGATTTTGAAATGTTTCTGGCCAACTGTTAGGGGCATAAAAAAGCCTTTGTTAAAATTAAAAGTTCTTTTGATGATTCCAGAGAAATAGGGAAGCAAGTGACTGATGAAGATTTAGATTTCAGGTACTGAGAAAAGGCTTCCTTAAAACATTACAAATTTGATTAGAAAATAAAAATACTCACGGTCAGTGTATACCCAAACAGCAATATCGAGTTTGACCAGCTGCAGTAAAAAAGTGAAACAGCTGACTGGCTGACTAGCTGTTGGCCTGTCTGTTTGGCAGTCGGGATGCTAGTCTGTCCAGCTGTCTGCTGGCCATTTTCTTAAATCGACACTATCCGGAGCACACAGCACAAGGGCATGCGCTGCTTGCTAGGTGCGAGTACACAGTAAATACTCTTCTTTGTTGTCAGTTGTTCCCCGCTCCGTTCGATGATTCATCTCAGTGGCGGCCACAAATCAAGCTCCAGTAGCAGTCGAAGTTGAGCCAAGGCCGGTTAAGGTCTTAATGTATTTCTGGCATTTGATTAATTGGCAACGCGCTAGTGTGTGTAAATATTTTAATAGCTTACTTAAATAGAAACATGTTTTTCAGACTTTTGTTAACTCACACACACACACATACTAATGTACCGTTAGATAATTAGAAAAATATGTACAAATATTTAGAGACAGCACAGTCCAATACCCAGCCTCAACCCCCCCAGCTAGGCGCCAACTGTTGTTGGCTAATTCTTTCATTTGTCAAAAATGTCTCCAGAATCGAAATCTGACGTCAACGTTACACATGGCCGCTATGGCTTAATGATGCTCTCGATCCAGCTCATGTAGCTCAAGACGGACGTATAAACACCCGGACCGGAGCCGCACTGCGTAAATCCGTAGCTAACAATGCCGTAGGCCACCCAGCGGGAATGCTGGCGATCGAAGAACATGAGCGGACCACCGCTGTCGCCGGCGCAGGTGTCCTTGGCCTTCTCGCCGCCGGCGCACAGCTGCTTGGGGCCCAGACGCACTCCATACAGGTCCAGAATCTTGCTGCAGTTCTCGGTGGACACGTAGGGTATGCGCAGCTTTAGCTTGATGGGGCTGTGCGTGTTGATGAAGTACTTGTTGACTGCAACGAGAGTGGAAGGAAACAGTTAATCAGGATGCTCCACTCAATCCCAGTTCACACACTCACAGAGATCGGTGCGTCCCCAGCCGGAGACGGAGAACATTTGACCCTCCATCAGCGGGGCTTGAGCGCCTCTGTTGGGCAGGCAAATGGGCATGATGAAGTGCGTGAAGCTAACCGGATGCTTTAGCCGGATTATGGCTATATCATTGTACTTGTGACTGGTGTACTCCTTGTACTCCGGATGCACGTGTATATGTTCGTATGCTATATCCAGTGCCGCGTCCGCACAGCTCAAATAATTGGGCTCCTCAATGCAGTCCGGTTCTGTCTTGACATTAAACTCGCCCAAGCGCACGTGTTTGCTGATTGAATTAAATGAAGATCGAATTGTGGCTTTATAATACTTGTTCAACTGACTTACAGTCCGCGTCGTTCCCGCACGCCCTCGCCCTGGACACAGTGGGCGGCGGTCAGGATGTGACGATCATCGATCAGAGCGCCGCTGCAGCCATAGTCGTCTTTGGGTACAGGCAAAGAAGTGTTCAATTATATATATAAATAATTTTGTTTGTTCAAGAAATAGTTTTATGAAATTTCTGCTTCGTCTTTCAACGACCAACTCTACAAATATAAATAAGTATAACTTTAAGTTCTAATAATAATACTCTATGTACAAGACAAAAACACTTGGTAACACTTTTAGAGCATATTAGGAAGTATATACTTAATTTATTTATATTTGTATTAACGAGTCAATTAAGTCACAGATGTTCATTTATTTTAGATGCTAAGTTCAAATTCTTTTAAAACATACATGTAAGAAAATGTTTTTTAATTACCAAAGTTTTATAACAATAAGAATAAGATATAAAAAATATAATAATAATGTAAGCTGATTTTTGTATTATTTACCTAGATTTTAACATTCCTTAAAAATTTGAATAAAATATTAAAAATAAGTATAATTATCAAAATGTTAAAATTTTTAGATTTTTATTTATGTATATATGTAAGTATGGGAAAATTGGTCTGACCAGTCTCAAAATACCAACAAAATTTTTTAAGTTTTCATTCGAATAGAAAGAAATGAAAGAAAAATATAAATAAAGAAATAAACTCGCATTCTTCATAATTGATTTTACACGTATAATTTATCTAATATATATAGATATATTGATATAGATAGCACAACTTACTCGAATGGTAGACCAATAATGCCAGCCAGGGATACTCGTCCAGTTCGGCGATTTCGCCGCCATAGATGCGATTGGTGACCTGCTTGCCGCATTCGTTCAACAGATTGAAACCCGTGCTGGGCTCCACGGTTTGGATGCGACGCTTTAGCTTCTTGCGCTTGAACCGTGCGGTCACATCCAAGAAGCGACGATACTCGAACTTGGAGAACTGTATGACCGGATAGAGATAATCCTGGCCATTGGCGGGACAGCAAACGAGCGGCCTGTAAGCGGCTTCATTTGCGTCGCCATCATCGGCAGCAGCTGCTGATGTTACTGCTGCTGCTGTTGTTGTTGTTGCTGCTGCTGCAGTCTCCACCTCGCACTGCACCTTCTTCAGAAAGTTGACGCGCTCCGAGCTCAAGTTGGTCGCATTGCGCACCTGCAGGTAGGCGGCGCACTCGCTCACCTGAACGCAGACGCCGCGCTTTGTCTCGTTGGGTATATCACAGGGCTGTTCTTTAGCGTTGGCTGCACTGCAGCAGCTGACGAGTAGGGCAAGGGCGCTGGCCGCCCACAATGCGCCGTTGTTTGGATACGGGTACATCAGCGAATTAGGCTGAATAAAGACGGACAATGCGAGGCTCTTGCAATTGCGACAGTAACGTGGCGCGTATAACGGGCCCAACGTGTGACAACAAACAGCGACAGTCGGACGATCGGCGGGCGCAACACGGCGTATACGCAATCGCGAACGCGTGCAGTGGCAAAAAGCATACGAAAACGTAAACGCGAATGTGGAATATCGAGCGGCTATTGAAAACGCACACAAAATGAATCCGCTCGCGTGAACGCTCGGCCGTGTATTAAAAGCGAATTTGAATGCTGCGCGCAACGGCCGCAAACGCAGCCCCAAACCGAAACCGAAACCTCGACTCGGAAGAGCCGAAGCTTAGAGTGCCAAAAAACAAAAACTCAACAAAAAAAGAAAAAAAACAAACAAAACAGAAATATAAATAAACGACAGCAGCAGCGACAGTTAACGCCCGCACCCGCACCCGCCCCCGCAGCTTGTGACACCAAAACGAGCCCAAAACTGCAATCGCCGTCAACGAAACGGGAGCAACGGTCATGCGTTGTTGCTGTTGTTGTTGTTGTTGTTGTTGGTGCGAGCAGTTGCTCGCTAACTGGTTACCGGGTCCGGTTATGCAATCAGCTCTCAGCTGTGCAGCCAATTCGTGTTTTTTTTTCAGTTTCACTTTCATTTGCTGTTCAAACTAACTTCAATATTGCCTACTTTTAGGAGGTACTTCAGTAAACGACACAAGAAGCTTTGAACAAGTTTAAGCTACAAACTCTTCCAGATTTTGTATAATAATCTAATGGTATCCTAATGCCATCACAGCAAACAATTTCAAAACAATCTTTTGAAAAAATGGCTTAGCTGGCTCAGATAAAATGCTTAATGAACTGGAAAATCCAAGAATTTGATGAGTGTTTAGCCGATGATTAAAATGTTCTACGAACTAGAACTATGAATAAGTGTCAAGTTCGTCTTTTTATTTAAAATTTAAAACAATAACATATATAATATAATATTGTGCACGTGTAGAAAGTTGTTTTGAAAATATCAAAATAACTTTATAAAAGTACTTATCAACATTTTTAAACAAATTATTTAGGATCGTAATTTTATAATTGATACTTATTCAAGTAAGTTCAGATTGAGCTTTTTTATAAACCAAAAACATTCATATTTATATAGAAAAATAAATTGGTGTCATTATCAATATTAAAATGAATTTTAAACAAAACAAGCTTACTGAAATTTTTTTAAAAGCAACTGATATTCAATATATTTCTTATTATAACACGTTCCTATTCAAATGATTCACAAAGAAGGTATAATGTTTTGTTTTGTTTATCTTTTTTATTGATTTTTTTAAAATATACTCTGCTTACAAAGTTAAAAGAGTATATTGGTTAACTGCAATATCAAAAAATTAAGAAAATTCTAATCTGTCACGATTTAGTCAGAAGTTGCAGATAAGAGGTCATTGCTCTAGCGTTCAATGATTTGAACTGTTATCGCACCGTGAATAGAGCATAGAAACAGCCGTTTACACTCGCTAACTATATTTTGTCCAGCTCCTTAGGAAGTGTACTCTTGTGCACTTTCCTTAAAAATTGAATTCTTATTATTTACATTTAATAGTACAACAAGAAGCAACCGTAAAACTTTGGTCAAAGTCCAAGAACAACAGGCTGGCTGGCAGCTGTTGCTGCTGTTGTGGTTGCTGCCGCTGATGTTGTTGCTGTTTTCGTGGTCAATTGTTACCGGAAGTTCTCTTGTGGTTTATGTTTATGCGGTGGCCAATTAAAGCACGGCAGCAATGTCAATGGCAGGCGATTGTTTCGGCTGGAAAATCCAAAGGTTTTTCAAATTGGCAGTTCATTCACTTTGTGCATTGTCTCTAAAATATATTTATAAATATATTTTTTATTGACTAAGGTAGCTAACACTTATGAATAGTTATTAAATTAATATGTTATTGATATGTATATGAACGAGTATGTAGGCAAGATCACAATTCGAGCTTCAGTTTTTTTTTTTTTTTTAAAGAGCTGAGTAAAATTTTTATGCTCGGATATTCTGCTTTATCCAAATGTCGTAGGCCGCAACGCTGGTGTAGACACCTGGCCAGTCCTTTAGACCGCACTTGTAGCCAAAGGACACAATGCCCTCCAGCACCCAGGCATTGTCGCGGAAACGCATCAGCGGTCCGCCAGAGTCGCCGTCGCAGCTGTCCTGCGCATATCTGCCGCCCGCGCACATCTGCGTGGGCATAATGCTGATCTTGCGCTCCGCGAACTTGCGCTTGCACTGCGCCGGCTCCACAAAGCCAACGGACAGCTTCTGTTTGACCGGACTGCGCGACGTTTGCAGCGTACGGCCGAAGCCCGCTACCGTATACTGTTGGCCGGCACGCTTCGTTTCTGGCGCCACCACCGACGGCAGACAGACCGGTTGTATGTTGTTCGAGTAGCGCACATTGCGCTCGAGCCGCACCAGGCCAATGTCGTGCAGCTGATTGGGCGTTGACTCCTTGTAGAGCTCATGAACCCGCGTCTCCTCAACGTCCAAGCGCTGAGCGTAAGGTGCACAGGGACCGCCGCCGATGGGACAGTCGATCGCAGTGCGCGTGTCGTGCTCACCCAGACGCACAGAAGCACTAAAAGTACAATAAAAAAAATCAAAAAAATAAAATATAAATTTATATATATAAAACAATAAACCATATAAAAACATAAAATTGAGTTGAAGCATGGGGCGCTTATTTAGCAGGAAATCAGATATAGCTAATTGAATTTTAAAAGTGCGAACGTGCCAGACGCCGAACACCCCAAAAGGCAACCGGTCAAGCAAATTAAGAGCGCAACGAATTGTTATCCACTTTGAACCCTTCCCATGCCCCCACCGCGTCGACCCTACGCCACCCAAGTCAACGTTTCAATGAATCACGTTAACAAGCTGGCAACAAAATGCTTTGAATCTGGTTTGGTCGTTTCGCTAACTTAATTAATATTCTTAAAGTTAGCAAAAAGAAGCAGAGCCAGAAGCAGAAGAAGAAAATAAAACAATATATTAGCAACAATAAAAGACCCACTCCCATAAAACAAAACAAGCAAGAGCATTGCAGTCGGGAGTAACCGACTGCGCAACACTCGTTAACAGTATAAACAGTCGATAGCTCGATGAACTTTCTAAGTATTGTTATTTTTGAAATGTGGGAGATGTGAACCAAAAAATGTTTGTGCAACCTTTAAAAGAGGTCAACAGTAATCTGTCTGTAATAATTTGATTTATATAACTTGAAAACTTAGTTACATATATATGGGTTAATACTTAATCTGACGGATAAGCAATTTCAAGTTTCAATCACTTATACGGACAGACGAACGGACATTGCACCTACCCAATATACCCCTTTCACTTCGGGAACGCATATGAAAATAAAGCCAACGTTTAGCTAAGCTGCGGGGATTCCTCAGCGCCTAATTAGTTGCTGGAAAGCGTTGTTCAATTCACAGAAATGCATGAAATTATTTGACTTTTGTTACGGCTACTACGGTATTCAGACCAGTTCCTCTCCCCACCCCCTGGAATTAAGGTACTCACAGTGTTCCGATCTCGCGCATAATGCGTCCAGTTAGGCAATGGGCCGCTGTTAGCACATAACGCTGATTGATCAGCGTGCCCGCACAGCTGGTGGAGAGTCCGTTGCCGGCATTGCGTCTATATTCGAGCAGCACCATCCAGGGGAACTCATTGAGCTCCGCATCCTCGCCGCCATAGATTTTGTTTCCGATGGTGACGCCACCGCACGCAGGTGGCTGTGGCAACAAGCTGGCGCCGTCGCCCCGTTGGGGTTGGTCCGGTGACTGCACCTGATCGCTGTAGACGTCGCGTGGCTCATCGCCAAAGCTCCACGGCCGCAGATCTTGGCTGGGAAAGAGCACAGTACTCGGCGGTGGCGTATTTGGTGCACGATTCCAACTGAAATCGTAGCCCTCACTGAGTTCACTGAAGTCGGCGTAGTCCGCAAAGGAGGGCGTCACGCGGCGACTGCGCGAATAGCCCGTATCCCGGGTGCAGCAGACAAACGGACGATTGTCGCTGCCCATACCACAGCTGGAGGCCTTGATGAACTGCTTCTCCGTGGGCGACAGGTTCGCCTGCTGCAGCACCGAATACAGGGTCTGGCACTCGTTGATCTGGACACAGAGGCCGGCGCGCTGATTGGGATTGATGCAGCGTTCATCTACGAAACAAAAGAGATGAGAAAGCGAGTGTGAGCAAAGGTAGAGCAGAAATCTGGTTATGCTCCCAGACTGGGGAATCACCGTCAGATGCGCGCGACTAAGTTCTAGATTTAGCGACATTCTTGCGGTTGCCACACAAATTGTGTTTCGAGTTGTAAGCAATCCTTTTAATGTTCAGACTGATTTGGAAAATTACAGAATTTAAACAATAAAGTTCAAATCATTTAATTAGCAAATGCAAAATAAATGGAAATTGGCACACGCCGGCTTAAAAGCCTTTAATTGACTGGTTCGACCAACTTAATTATTATTTAATTTTCCCAAAGCTCACTATGAAGATGCACCTGGTAAAACTCTTTTGTGGCTGGGTTTTTTCACTGTCATTTATTTAAAAACTTTCTAAGTTCTTTACTAATAAAGTCCCAGAGATTTTGTGGTTTAGATCTTTTCGATTCGTCACTTACAACGAGCTTTTGTATAATCCACAGCCAAAATGAACAGCAACAAGATCAAAAAATTCATTATGTATTTTAATTTGAATGCAACAAACTTTGAAGTATTTTATAAGCACTTATTAGTGATACATATATACGTATGTTAATTATTTGAAAGCGACCAGACTAGACGCGTTTAACGCTCGAAATGAAACTGTGAACTGTTTGTTGGCAACGCGGAGCTTTTTATAGCCGCAGCAGACACGATCGGGTTAACTGAGAGTTAAAACAAGAACCAGCCGAGTATCTGAATGAGTATGAGAACCGGTGGCCAGAACTCAAAAACAAGCGGAGCATCGCTCATTGCTTAATCAGCAGTTGGAATCAACGTCAATGAGCCGCGTTTGTTAGCCAAAGGGGTGTTAACTTGTGGTTGAAACATTTACTATTAGCTTTATGGCAACTAAATTATCAACAACAACAAAACGAGCCAACTAGATATATATATATATATATATGTATATAAATATGCATGCCACTGGGTGACACTGAAAATTACCAATATATGTCTATGATTGGGGAAAATATCTTTGATTTTTGACAGTGCAATGAACCTAGCGTCGGAGAAAACCTCAAGCCAATGAAATCCACATTCGACGTCATAAGTTTTTGTATTATGACCGACTAAGTTCCGGTCAATAGAATTTTAATTGCTCTATAACGTTTACTCATCTGGTTGGCAGTTAAAGTAGGTTTGTATTTCGCAGATTTGTGCATTTGTCATGCAAAGGCAGCTTAACATACATTTATATAGTGCAAAGAGTTCAACGTTATGTTTATTCGCCTAAACACACTTTTAATGTAATTCCTGATTTTACAATGGGATTCCCCCGTTTCGCCGCGCATCGCATTTGTCAATTTATTGACTAAGCCAGCCAGGGGACTATGCGAACAACTTCAACTGGTAACAAGTTCCTAATGCGTGTTTTACATATCACAGAATAAAATTTCCATTACCTGAGCGCAAATATTCAGCTGAGTCAACTGCAGGCCATTGTGGGTGAATAAAAAATCACAATCTAGACATAAATCAAAATATAGGAACTTTTTAATAAATATTTACATAATATATGAATACACCCAGAACTCATTTCTAGCACAAGTATTAAAATACTTTAAACGATTAAATCATGTCTAGAAATGCCCCTAAGTATAAAAGTTATGTTAGGAAATATTTTAATTCTCTGTTTACGAAGTGAGAAGAGTATAATGGTTTCCGTGTGAATGCAATTTTCTTTTGGCGTTATTCGTGAAAAACTTTTAGAGCTGGGGGAAATAAAGTCAAAATTTTCAAAATAACAGTTAAAGACACAACATTTTTTTATGAACTCCACAAAGTAAACACAGCATTGTCCAACCGACTGTAATTCAATGCAATTCAACTTTTTAGAACTTAGGACATATATCAACGGATTAACGTAGCTCCAAGATTATTTTATTTATTTATTTATTTTTAATGTGTAGTTTCTAAGACATCTGACTAACATCGCATTTAAGAATTCCAGTATTGTTCCAGTTTGACGTACACATGAGTTCTAGAAAATTATAATTACAAGTAAACGTAAATGCAACTGTCAACTTTGGATTAATCTAAAATACATATCGTAAACTTCTTAAGTGGAATTATCAAAACATCGAAATAAATTAAAGCACTTTTTGATCATTAAGATGGAAATGAAAAGATTTTTCTTGAACTCGGGCACTTATTAAGGTAAAAATAAATCTTTAAAGCTTAGAGCAGACATTTTGAGATATGGGTCTAGTGAAAGTCAGCGCCTTCCGCATTTCCAATTAGCTTATAAGCAAAGCAATAAAACATAAGATAAGTTCATTTACTGAACGTTTGATTCATTTATTCGCCCCGCAGCGAGGACAGTTGCATGGAACTACGAAACCCTTTAATTTCCTGTCGTTTTTCCTTTCGTTTCGCTTTCAAATTGGGCCGACCACGGCGGGTTACAAACAAGATCAACATGTTACCGCAGAAAGGGTTAAAGTAGACTTAAGTGAACGGACGCGGGAAATGTCAACGCCAGATAAACGTCTGTGCCGGAAAATGGGCGTGGGGATGTTCTAATTAAGCGCGAAATATTCTCTGTACTTATGCAAAGTAAGCCACAAAAAATGTATGATGTTAAAAATATAATTCCAGGCTGACAGCGGTGGGATTCGAACCCACGCCCTTTCGGACTGGTGCCTAAAACCAGCGCCTTAGACCGCTCGGCCACGCTGCCGTATGGCGCCGGTCTGATTTCAACCACATAAATTATAGAACCCTTGTTGATAATAGAATGTTCTAAAAAATATATATTGTACTATTTATAAACGTATAATTTTTAATTATTTCCCCATTGTACTTGGATTAGGTTTAATTCTTCCCGAAGAATAGATAATTATATTTCCTTGGGTTTCGTCGACTATGGGAATCGATATATAAAATAATATAAAATTGTACATATTCATTTTTATATATAATCCAAAGTTTGATTTCAACAATGCATGATTTATTATAATTTTAGGCACGCGCATTCTCATATAAAAGTGGCAGAATGTATAGTAGAATTTGTTAAAAACAATCATTTAAAAAAAGTAAAAGCAATATATATTTACATATATATTATATGTATGAGAAAATATAAAAATATTCATATTACACAAAAAAAAAAAGATTGTGACAGCGGTGGGATTCGAACCCACGCCCTTTCGGACTGGTGCCTAAAACCAGCGCCTTAGACCGCTCGGCCACGCTGCCTCCTTGAGTTCTGTGTCAAATGCTCTATTTGAAAGCACAACAGAATAAACGCATACTGTATAAAAATGTTGGTCTAGTTTCGGGGATGATTTTGTCGAGTGTTGCCGAAGTGTTTTTGAATAAAGTAGTAGAAAGCAAAAAGTAGTAGAAAACGGAATATGTACGTTTGCTAAAATACGAAGTGTAGTAAATAATAATAAAATAGTAAATAAGTTGCTTAATGTATGTAAATTAAAAAATAAGGAATAAATGTAATTCATATACATAGCTATTTATTAATATAACAAAAATTGTACTATAATTTATAAAAAAATTATGATTTTATCAATCTTACATATATAGCTCAAGCTATGTCCGGAATATCAAAAATATTACCCCGCAGAGTTCGTAAAGCAATCCTGAGATAGTGAAACATAAAAAGAAACCAACAAATATAAAATAAACCGAGCAATAACAATGCAAAAACGCTTTACGACCCAACGCCAATGTCAGGGCGATTCTAATTCATTGACAAACGCATTTTGATTTCGCGATAATGAGCAGGGCATGAGGGCCAAAGGCAGCGCAGAGCCCGGTTCCAGGGGATACGAAGATTCAGATGCTAACGGTTACACCTTCGTTTACCCTGCGCCCTTTAAGGGCGACTTCTGGCCGCACACCCCGTTGCTTTGTTGTTATTTTACGATTTCTGCATTTCGCAAATTCGCTAGCAGCACAAAAAAAAATGAAAAAGCTTGCCTTTTTTTTTAGACGGTAGCATATTTTATAGCATTTTTATAGCGACATAGTTTTTTTTTCGATTTACGAGCGTTTTATAACTTGTTTACATTAGGCAAGTGAATAACGGTAACCCTGGGAAGCGTTTTATGCAAAAGTCTATTAAAACGCTGGCGAGCTGCATAAAAATCACAATAAATGCTCAACGATTGCGACTTAAACGGTCCATATCCCTGTCACCACAGGGGGGTTAAGGCAAACGCCTTGACTTTGTTTGACACATTTTTGCGCTTCACATTGAGTTTGAGGTTGACGCAACCGTTGCCAATGGTCCATGAAAAGCGTTGACAACAACATTTCACATCAAGAACTTCATCTCAGACAGCGTGCGATCTGCCAGCTGACAAAATGGCAACTCTAATATCGTTAAAAATTCTGTTGGCCTTATTTCAAATAATTTTAAATCAGCCAGCAATTCAGTGTAAATTTGATATACGTCGCCTAGAGCGCAATATGGAAGATATGGCCACTAACTTAGAGGGTCCACCGCATAGCATTAGCATAACGGCGAGTAAGGTCATAGCAAATGATTTTGTAAGTATTTAATAGTATAGTATTTAATAGTATTTAATATACATTTAAAATATACCTATTTTGCTTTGGATTTCAGAAGGAATTTAGTGCATATGTTGTCCAAGAGGTCAGAAAAAACAAGCCAGACTTTGCGATAAATGTGAATAATGGTCAGATGAATTCTTTCTATTTTGATTTCACGCAGAAAAAGCAAAACACCAACGAAAAATTCGGATAATTATATTAATTTAATATCATAGGACGTAATAATACAAATATTATAAATAAACCTTTTCAAATAAAAATTAACTACGCCAACTAAGGTTGACATGAGCCCAGATAAGATATATTTTAATAAAATCAGATGTGAAAATTTACTAATCAACAACCTTTGAACACCAAAACACAAACAAAAGCCTTCTATTTAAATGGGGAAAAACTATTTAGCTCAATTAACGTGAAACAAATTAAAATTAAGTGCAACAAATTGATTTTCTAGCCATGTCAAAACTGATATAATTTCAAGAAAGATTAAAATGAAAATCATTAATAGCTAAATAATGCTGCTAGCTCTATATATGATTCTATTATTGTTGGGGCTTATAATTAGCATAGAGGCTCATGATTATCAACCAAAAAAGAACAAAGCGCCCAAAATATTGGTAAGTCTTCCCTATAAGCTGTTATAATAATAATGTTATAATGGTAATAATATGTTTTTTTATTTCCGAAAAGGCCAACTTTGATAACACTATAAAGAAAAATCGTATCAAAAATGCATTTAATATCCAACCAGCCGACAATGTCATAGTTCGTATGGTTTTCTCAAAGGCTAAAAACAGTAAAAGTATGATTGATAAAAACAAAATATCGAACCGGCCCCAGTACTTATTAAACTTTGCATTTAATAACTATCACAATCCAAAGGAACAGCAGCAACCACAAGGTGCCGAGAAAAATAGTATAGGAAATGTAAATATAAAAATGAATAGAAATCCATACAAGAATTTTCCCCTTAAAGGCGAAGATGATTTTAATTAAAGATATTATAAAAGAAAGTTGAAGGAATTTTTAAAATTCTAAATAAAAATACAATTTTAGCTTCACGTTGTAAATCTAGAAATATATGGTATATTTTGTAAGGTAATCAGATGAGTTATCGTTTTTTTGAAATATGTTTATCTGCAATAATTGCTGATATGTGATATTTAATCAAATTTTAAATTGAATTGAATCGAAAAAGTCACTGATGATGAAGATCGAGTGTCAGTTTTGCAAACGGGCTTATGCGAATTATTATCGATTACCCAAACATGAGGTGTGTAAGACACCAGTTAAAGTTAAGGCCCATCAAAAAAACCGAGTACATTAAAATAATGGATTCTATTAAAAATCATTTTATTTTATGAATTAAAAATCTTGCGTTTACGCTACGGAATGTAACTCATATGTGTAACTATAGCGAAAATATTTTTTAAATGCAATAAAATTTTGATGTTGTATTTAAGCCGTATGCACTGTAGTTGCCATAAAAAATAAACTAAAAAAAATTATAAGAAAGCAACAAATTGAGTTTAATGTACTTGAATTGAACTTTGCCCAATTAATTCTATTATACGTATTTATCATTGATATTAAAAGAGATAAGACCTCTATCGTAGGAATAAATATTAGGCAATAAGTAGTTTTGGCATTTTAGTATAATATATACCAAAAATATTATAAGACCTATGGATTGTCTAAAATTTTGTATACTACATTATCATACGAGTGATTAATGAGCAGGAAGCACACATTAGCGTAAAATTTAATTCATAAATGGATCTTTAATTTATTATTCCACAGACAACTGTAGAATTTTTCATACACATACATATGTGAATGTAAACAGCAAATGTCACTTGCCATCACGATTTATCATTTCATTGCGACCATATAAATGCGTGTCACTTGCTTTAATATCATTAGTCGAAAAGCTTAACTAGAAGTTATATCATGAAGTTCATAGTATTTCTGGTGTTGATCGTGGCCCTAATTTGCCAGCAAGTCCTGGCTAGGAGCCCATTTGTCCAGGCTATTGACAATGCAGGCGACAGCATCGCACACTCTGCTGTGGGTGCAGCTGATAGCATCTCGCAATCTGCTGTTGGTGCAGCTGATAGCATTGCCTCAGCAGCAGATACTTTTGGAAAAGACGTAGCCCATGTGGCTGTGGACGATGCTCATCAGATTGCACACTTCTTTTAAAGAACTACCAAATTCAAAAGGGACTCGACACAACTGTTGGCAAACATTTCAATAAAATCCATATAACTACTTTTTTAAAAGTTCAATATAAAAATATTATTAAATATTTTGCAAACAATTGAAAGCTTTTTGATTTTCAAGTAATGACTGCTTATGGGCAAAAAAAAAAATAAATAAATATAGTGTTAAAATACAAATGTAGCAGACAACACAAGATATTTTAAAGTTATTTAAAAATAAATATAAATATTATTGATCAGGCGAATCGAATTAATACATAATAAAAATTGATAAACATCGATTTTCAGCTTTTGTTGTTGGGCATATTTACGAAGCAATTAAACCACGAGACATTTGGATATTTACCATTCGGAAAATATCCGAATTATTTACAATATTTTTAGTAATTTTTTACTTTAAAAGGAAAGCTAATGTAAATCAATAATAAAAACAAATAATAACAAGTAAGATTGCTCTTTTCGGGACCTCCCGACTAGGAGATACCCTGAACCCAGAATTTAACACATACACACAAGCACTCGGCACTTAGTAAGGACGTTAAAAAAGTTGCGAAAGTTAACCAATTTTCATAAAGATGGTCTTTTTGTTCATGGTTCGTTGTCTAGATAAATTCTACATTTCAGTCTAAAAATAAAATTTTTGGTCCAAATTCATGTACAAAATGTTCGAATTCAACCCTGGTGTTCCCATATAAGGATAGGTCTCAACTTTCCCCAGTCATAACTTTGCCAAAACTCAACCGATTTTGATGAGGATGGTCATTTTGTTCATGGTTCGTTGTCTAGTTTAATTCTACATTTCAGTTTAAAAATAAAATTTTTGGTCCAAATTCATGTAAAAACTTTTCGAATATATACCCTACTGTTCCCATATAGGGATAAGTCTCAACTTTTCCCAGTCATAACTTTGCCAAAACTCAACCGATTTTGATGAGGATGGTATTTTTTTTCATAGTTCGGTGTCTAGATTAATTCTACATTTCAGTTTAAAAATAAAATTTTTGGTCGAAATTCATGTACAAAATTTTGGAATATATACCCTAGTGTTCCCATATAAGGATAGGTCTTAACTTTCCCCAGTCGTAACTTTGCCAAAACTCAACCGACTTTGATGAGGAAGGTCTTTTTGTTCATGATTCGGTGTCTAGATTAATTCTACATTTCAGTATAAAAATAAAATTTTTGGTCGAAATTCATGTAAAAAATTTTGAAATATATATACCCTAGTGTTCACCAGTCGTAACTTTGCCAAAACTCAACCGATTTTGACGAGGATGGTCTTTTTATTCACGGTTCGGTGTCTAGATTAATTCTACATTTCAGTTTAAAAATAAAATTTTTGGTCCAAATTTATGTTAAAAATTTTGGAATATATACCCTACTCTTCCCATATAAGGATAGGTCTCAACTTTCCCCAGTCGTAACTTTGCCAAAACTCAACCAATTTTCATAAAAATGGCTTTTTTGTTCTTGGTTCGTTTTTAGTGATGCCTAAAAAACCGAGTCAGATGCTTCCTTCTGCCTGTTACCTACATTTGCACAAAACCATTTTCAATGGGTCCTGGGTATAAAAATGGTCTATTCCCAAACAGCAGACAATTTTTTATTTATATCATATCCAAATCAAGAGAAATTTATTTTTAGATTGGTAACTGATTTTAACTAATTTAGGAATGTTTTACTTTAACAATTTCTTATTATTCTGATAAGACGTGATAAGCAATCGTTTATAGATAAATTGGTAAACAAACCAATCCAAAAAGCTTAAAAGATTATTGCGTAAAATTTTTGTATGACACTCAAATTACCATCCGATTCTAACGTGTCTAATTTTAGATAAGCCCGCTTGTTTAAATTTTCACAATTTTAAGCTTTTCATGGTTTGGGGAACTTTTGTATGACGTCGCCAGTTATATTTAATAATTGTTTACAACATATATATATATATGGTTGTTAAAAAACACTATACAAGAAAAATTTTAAATATTGACAGAAAGATTTATTGCAATAAATATATAATTTAAAAAAAAGTTCCCCTCAAGTTTTAATATTTTAATACGTTATTTAAACAAATAGTCAGAGAAAGTTATAAATTATTTCTGTTATTTTTGGGTACATCAAAATGTTTGCGATTGGAATGTTTTGATTCAATGAGTCGACCATACGTCTTGCTTTAGATAAACGCCAGCCACATTTAAATGGTGTCCGCACGAAAAATTCCCAAGATAATTACCGGTAGACACTGTCTAGCGATAAGCATATCGCAATTTATCGAAATTCACCTGCCTATAAATACGAGCTATAAACTTTCAAATATTATTAGTTGCAATTCTAATTTTTACAAGAGATATTCATTATGAAATTTATTGTTACCTGTTTGTTGGCATTGGCCGTGGTGGGTCAGCAGGATGTGAGCGCCAGGAGTTTGTTGGACCAGCTCGGCCAAGAATTTGTATGTGATGTGCATTGTATGTACTACATAATAAATACTAAGTATCATGAGAATTATTCTTTTAGGGCAATTTTGGCGATGATGTTGGTCAGGAGGCCTCTAACTTTGGCAATGCAGTGGGCCAGGCGGCCTCTCAGTTCGGCAATGATGTTGGCCAAGCCGCAAGCAATCTTGGTAATGGCAATAGTATTAACCAAAGTGCCTCGAATTTCGGTAACTCTGTCAGCCAAGATGCCTCGAACTTTGGCAACGCTTTAGGCCAAGCAGCCTCTCAGTTTGGCAACGATATGGGCAACTCCGCCACTAAATTGGGCAATTCAGTGGCCAAAACCGAGGTGGGTTCTACATTCATCTGTGAATATATATAACTTTTATGTGCTTACTTACTTGTTTACTTGTATTACAGGGGAGCGATCCAAAGAGCAAAGTTTCATCCGATGCCTCCAAGGTAGCAAGCAATGTGGCTTCCGATGCTTCCAACACTGCTTCCAATGTGGCAAATACCGCTTCCAATGTGGCAAACAATGTAGCATCCGATGCTTCCAATACTGCTTCCGATGTGGCAAATACCGCTTCCAATGTGGCAAGCAACGTAGCATCCGATGCTTCCAATGTGGCAAGCAATGTGGCATCCGATGCTTCCAATACTGCCTCCAATGTGGCAAATACCGCTTCCAATGTGGCAAGTAACGTGGTTTCCGATGGATCCAAAGTTGCATCCGATGCTTCCAGTGCGGCTGATAAAGTAGCATCCGATTCTTCCAATGCAGCTCATAGTGTTGCAAATACAGCTTCAAATGTGGCATCCGATGCTGTCAATGTGGCAAGTAATGTGGCATCCGATGCTGCTAATGTGGCAACTAATGTGGCCTCCGATGCTGCCAATGCTGCCGGCAACATCGCTTCCGATGCCGCAGGCGCTGCAGTCAGCATTGCCGGAGCTGCCACAAATGTGGCTGCAGGCGTGGCAACTGGCGCCGTAAATGTTGTTGATGGTGTGGCCAATGGCCTAGCCCACCTATTTTAAATAGGCATCAACCATTAAAACCGATATAAAAATAAGTATGCTCATTGTTGAAAGTAAAGCTTGAACTCTGAGAACTTCGTTGATTAAAGCAATCGGTTTAGTTGTTTTCATTTCATTTAGCAGTGGGGAATTGGATACTGTATTAGTTAGGGGCCAATTTCATGTTGGTATTATTAGAATTTGATACACCCTTGTAATTTTTGTACAAGAATACATATAAGACTGCATAAAGTTTACATGTTCTTATTCAATATATCCTATCAAATCTGATCACCAAAATACATCTATATAAAGAAAACATATATAACGTAGGGATACTTATGGGAAAGATTGTTTTTTAAAATATATATTTTATTATAAATCGTTTTTAAGATCTTAACCAATCTCAGAAATTGTGAAAGAAAATATATACATAATATATAAAATAAAATATTACCAATACGAAACATTTATTTTTTATATCTTGCAGCTGTAGATTATAAAAAAACGTAAGTATAAAAACACAATGCCAAACGTGTATATGTCTGCAAGGGGTATTTAATCAAACAACATTGCTTTCTTGGTATAAATCAAAATAGGTAATGTTAAAGAAAGCCATGGACTTGAATTTGAGCGCCGTCAGATAACATATATTGACATCAATCAGAGCATACCGCTGATTTCATAAGAGTGATTAGCCACTTGAGGTGATTACACAAATTTCAAATATAATATTTACTGCGTATTCAATTAACTTACTTAGATAAGATCCATTGCTCATTTGGTATATAAATTAGCGTGATAACTCACGAATTTCAACAGTAATAAAAATAAAATCAAACATGCAAGTGAAATTTGTTGCAATTGTGGCCATTGTTTTGGTGGCCCAGCAAGCACAGGCTGGTACCATTACCTTTGGAGACCTGATGAGTGATGTCTCTAAAGTGGCGGTCGCAGGTGAGAAAGCAATTCACCAACTGGAGAGCCAGGTGGGCGCTGCCCAACCAGAAGTAGGATATGAACTGCCCGCTACTCAAAATCTGCTCAGTGATATGGCCAACGGACTGGGCGATCTGGCCGTATGTAGAATGTTAAATCTAATTAACAATAAAAATATATATATATATTTGTATGATTTAATCGTAGAATGCCCTAACCAATCTAAGAGTTGAGACAGCTTTTGTTCAGCCTGAGTCGTATAATCTGATTGGCAGTCTTATGGGAGATATGGGTAATGCTCTCGGCAATTTGGCTGTAAGTTATACCAACTTCTTATTGCATACATATATCTTACATATATCTAATTACCTAAATAGAATACGATTACCAGCCTCAGTGTTGAGGTTCAGCCCAAGACTCGAAGTGTTTCAGTAAGTTTTTAAGTGATAGTTACTTAAAGACCTACAACAAATTCTAACTTCTATAAAAATTGCAGACCGCGGGTGCAACAGCTATTGGAGAAATTAATGTAAGTTTCTTACGCACTTCAAATTAAAATTATTTCAACTGTTTTTTTATTGTTTTTTATTTCTTGGTTGTTCACAGGGCGCCAGTGCCAAGGCGATTGCCTCAGCTGCCCAGGCAGCTGCTCCCTATGTAAAGCAGATGAATCAAGCTCTGGGAGATTTGGCTGTAGGTTCAACTTTTAGTTGGGTTAAAACTTTACTAATTACTTTGAAACATTACAGAATGCCCTCACCAACCTTTAAATGAACGAACGAAACATTTAAAAAAAATATATGTATATACATATATATAAATATTCAATCAGTTTATGAACTTTTTCATTTTAATTAAGCGAGTTTATCAACAACTTTAACATCAATTAGCAGAACGCTTCTTGTGCCTGTTGTTTTGAAATCTAAGAACTGTAAACAAGGTCAATAAATATATGTACTCAAGTTCCAGATGTTGTTGTTTAAATTACTTGCAGCTAAAATAGGGGTCAAACGATACGTGAATCAAAATCGAAACACGTGATTTCCTGCAACATTAGGGGATCAAATTACCCGAAAAGCACCAGCACCAACGGCACCATCAGCATCACCAGCACTGCCAGCAGCAGCATCAGAACAACAATAAGGAACAACTCCGTATAAACGGTACGCCGACAACTATATACTCTTTTAAATATTATAAATTTTACCTACAGCTGCAAAACAACAAATAAATTGTTTAAGTATTTAAATTTTACATTTGTTTAAGCTGGGTATTTCTTCAAATTTCTCTTAAATAGCAACATATAAAATACATTAATACAATTTTTAAATATTATCCAATTAGAATCATTTTTCTTATATGTAAGTTCGATTTTATTTAAAATATAAAATTTAACTAAAATATATATGAATATAAAATATATAAATTTTAAAATACAGTTGGGAATGTACAAAAATAAAGAGAATAAATAAATACTTATAAAAAGTAGTGCTCTTCAAATTAAGTTGATTGTCTTATTGTATATTTATGCCGTTTGAAACAGCAAATATACCCTGTGCTAGGGTATATAAAACTGAGCCATGATCTTTGCCTGATCTTCTCTGTACACATGTATGTATTTCTTTTAAATCATTTAATTACTACGAAGCGGTTTATAGGGCCCATGCTTTTGACAGTTGCTCTGTTGTCGGTGCTTTCGGATACTCGTGTTTCGGAAATTAGGTCATATAAAGGGGTGAGTCTCTTTATGAGGCTATGGTCGACAAGCGGAAGACGTATGCGGTGCATATACTTATATGCATAAGTGTGCGACTGCCCCTTGTCGGTTGTTGTTGCTGCTGTTATTAAGTTGCTTTATTGAGCGGCAAATTTCGTTTGTATTGGCAACAGAAATAACAGATATTTTACTGCTTCGATATACGCACGATGTTCCAAGAGTCGTGCATGGCATAAAAACCGTAATTATGAACAATTTTTACAAAAAGTTTTTTAATTAATTTCGGCACCCCAAACAAAAAAGAAAACCCTTTAGATTGCACGCCCACAAGTCAAACTATAATATTTATGAACTATTTATATATAATTTGGTATCAATTAAAATGCAGAGCCCATACCAGCACCCAAGCACGAATCGCAGTGCGTGTGACCAAAGTTTTTCATATTCGAAATAATAGATTGTTATTAAAAATTAAATGTGACACTGGGGCAGGCAACAAGTCAGCGCGTCGGCGTGATTATGGCCCATTTATTGGTCGGGCTGACAGCCACAGACCTTAACATGGCATTAAGTTTGAATTCAAAACCCGTTTGTGGGTGTTTATTAAATGATTAAGTTAAGTACATTGAGTCGACATTGAGTCGGTCAACTATTTCGCCTCGCTGCAAATTGCCAACGCACAGGACGGCATAAGAATGCCAAACCGGTTAGCAGACGTTTCTATGTTAGTGGTCAAGGTCTAAGGAGCAGCAGACAATCGGACATCAGACAACAGAAAACGAGCAACAGAAGACAGTCGAAGCGGAATAAACAATAACATCATACAGAGTAGAACCAATTCAGAAATAAATACAAACAGTAGAGCAAAAAGGAACTTCAAGAATTGCATAAACCCAGAACTTATATGTACAAGAGTACATATGTATGTATTAGAGTACTTATGCATATGTATACAAAACTTTTATGCATCAGTAAAAGTGCCGAGCTAAAAATAGAGGTGGAGTAAAATTAAGGTGACTCAATACATAATTTACCCTAATTTTACAGTAAAATTCTTGAATCCGTACTTAAAAACCCTGTCCAGATTTTAAGATTTTGCTTGTTATGAACCGATTTTCATTTTTAAGGGCATTTTGATCACATATCATTTAGATTGATTCTACATTTAAATTAAATACAATACAAAAAAATGTTGTTGTACTTTTTAAAATAATATCAATCCCCTTATTAATTTTCAAAAAAAAAATTTTTTTTTTAATTTTGAATAATGATATTTTTTTTAAATGATTCTGGATGACATAAAAAAATTTATTCTATAATTAAAAACTTGATCGCAAGCGATCAAATTTTCCATTAAAAATGTATATAGATAAAGTCCAACATTTTTAAAAACTGTTTCCATCCCAATGTACTTATTTCAAGGTTATGTTTGTTTTGCTAATTCCACCCTTCTTGCTGGTTTTTTATCAAAAAAAGTTGAGTCACCCTAATGGAAACATGCAACATGCAACAGCAACGTGATAGCAATGCAGCCAAAAGTTGCATGCAAGATGCCGCGCTTATTTACTTGTGTATGTGTGTGTGTGTGTGTGTGTGTGTGTGTGTGTGTGTGTGTGTGTGTAAGTGTGTTTGAGGGACAATTTGAGTGTGTTTGTGTGCCAAAAAGGGTTGCCAAACCACTTGCTTTATGTACAAAATGGGAGAGAGAAGAAACGCGTGCAGCAAAAAATCGCTATAATGAAATTTCAGCAATACGAATACATAAAATGGGCCTGCTGTTCGCATGTTGAGCAAAAACTGGTTTTTATTGATTACGTCGCACTTCAGTGCTAAGCTCACCGCTCCCTTGCCTTCGAGCAGGAGCCAAAGGTTGCCTTATCTTATCGATCGAGCACGACGTGTCCAACTTCTTGGAACGGACACTTGACCAAAACTCGGACTCAAACAGAGACTCACCAGACCCTCTGTATTTGATGTCAAATTAACGCGATAGTCGTCTATTAAAATCGGGCCGAGAGAAACTGCAGTATTAATCGTCAAAAAAATTTCAGCTGTCAACTGTCGCCTCAAAATCAGCCTGCAATAAAGCTGTGTGCGAAGCGACACTTCACACGCACAACACCAACACCAACAACAACAACAACAGCTTCATTAAAATTAATTAATGCCTGGGCACACACACACACTCTATAAGGACCAGGGAGCCAAGGGCAACAATTGGTGTTGAAGGGGGTCGCCATCATTAGGTGCATATCAGTTTTTCGGCTTTTTTTTTCATTTCTATTTTTTTTTTTTTTTTGAACAACCGAAAAAATATTCACAAATTAAATTAAATGAAGTGAGTGTGAAAATGTTGGGTGTGAGTAAAGAAACAACTGAAAGGCCACACAGCAAACATTAAACACCCGAGCACTGGGAAGGCCAAAAGGAAATACGCTCAAGTGATTTTCATACCACGCCGCCTGTCAAACTGTTGTTGTTGATGTTGTTGTTGTTGTGGCTGTTGATGTAAAATCAAGATAAGCAAATTGTTGCCGAAAAATGTAGGTACAAAGGAAGCGATTTGGACGTTTTAATGATGATAGAGCATGACACAGAATAAATGAAAATAAAATACAATTAAATTGTACGTCCAACTATATATTAAGAACAAAGAACCAAAAAACGGTTATTCTCAGCGAATTCAATTTATAGCGCTGGGAATTAAGGTGTCGATATCAGCAGAAATAAGGATTCATATTTTCTAAAATATTTTAGGCATATTATCCTGTGCATAGAACTCTAATTTCTTAGTTTATTGTTTGTGATTGAAAGCGTCAGTAATTTTTTCAATTTCTGGTTCAAATCTAAGTCTATTATATCAAACATTCTTTGAAATATTAATTTTTTTTTTTTGTTTATTTTGAAGTTTTTATAAAACTTAATAAATTATTTTTTAACCCTAAACATATTTTTTCCCGCCATTGCCCTATTTGCAGAATTTATGAACCAGCTGACCCTACCAAAATTAGACAAGTGTAGATTCAAATAAATTAAGTTTTTTACATTATAAATTTGCCCTTGAAGCTAAACTTGAATTGAAACACATGCATATATGTACACGTATGCACACCAATTTTAGAAGCAACATGAATGCAGCACATGCCACTGATGTTGCCTGTCATAAACAAGAGTTTCGATAATTATTATAATTCTTTTATTTTTTTTTTTTGTTTTTTGTTTTTGTTTTTAATGCTCCGTTTGCCTGTCGCAGTTGCCTGTCAAATTGTCGTTGTCATAAAAATGAATGCCCAAAAAAATAAACGTCAAGTGTGTGCAAATGGTGATATGGAATACAGAGAATACATAAACACAGATGTACATATATATTTATATACATTTGTATAATACACTATGTATATATGTATATATAAATGTATCTGTAGCTTTTAGCGCAACCTGTTTCACATGTGCAGCAGAGGCTGCCCCCAACCAAAAATATAACGAGTAAGGGTTTCTAGCCAAGCGATCCCGACGACAGAATACCCTATACAGCTTATTGGTGAAATTATTATTCTGAAGTCTTAAATATGGCTTTCAAATAATCAAACAAGCTCTTAAAATCTTCGAGCAAATTTCTTTAAAGTAAAAAGCAAATTTAGATACTTTGGCTCTAAGAATCTTCTAGATATGCTTGAACAGTATAGGCTAGAAAACAATATTTCTCGATTTTACATATATTTGCACAATTGCAATATACCCAATTTTAAACATTTTCAATAGGGACAATTTATAAAAAATAAAAAAGCGACACGGGCTGCTGCCAGTTTGATTATCATAATTTGGCAGCTCCTTTTGTCTTTTAATGTGTCCTTTGGGCAAAGGCAGCAACAACAGCAAAAGCAAGTGCAGTGTGTGATTTTAGAGGCGCAACCAGTTCCCGAAACTGGTTACAAAATTTCAAGTTCAAAAGTGAAATAAGTGAAACAAGTGGCGAAGTGCGCGTTGGTTTGCTCCATTTTTAAGACAACTGCACGGGATTTTGAGCATGGGAAACCGGGACAAACAGGCGACCATCTTAGTGGAAGCGGCGACGGTGGCAGCGGGGCCACTAAATGGGCTGGGCAGCCCCTATGAAGGTCTTGCTGTCAACTGATAAACAGATAATGCTGCAAAAAAATATACAAAAAAAATTTGAAAACAAAATTAAATAAAAAGAAAAGAAGAGAAAAGAAAGAGTAAAGTGGCAGCCAGCAGTAAAAACACAGACTGCGTCTGTCTAATTGTCTGTACGACTGACTGGCTGACTGACTAGCAGCGCAGTCAGCCCATACATGCTATATAAGGCCATGGCAATGATATCATCACCACACACACACACACACATTCACTCTCACACACACACACAGATACTGGCTGCGTCGCGGAGCCAAGCGCAGATACTTAAGTATTTCAACTGGCGTGGCGCAGGCATTATTTTTGTATTTCACTCTTTCCACTGCAAATGTTGATAATTTGAAGCATGAAATGCAGAAATGCCAAGCATATATACACACTCACACACGCACACTTACACAAGTTCAAGTTTGACATACAGGATCCCATTCAAGGCCCCAACAACAAGAAAAAAAATAAAATACACATAAAAATACAAAACGAGAGGCAAAATCGCAAACAAGTTTCGCTTTTATTTAGTGCCTCGAGCAGCGCCAAGTTGCAGATTCCACATGCAATTGTGAGCGTGTTTATATACAAACACATATATATATATTTATATATAAAGCTATATACAGCGTCCCGTCGTTACGTGCCGCAGCATTAAAATGGAACAGCTTATGTATGTAGTTCCAGTTCCAGACCCAGACCCTGGTCGAGTCCCAGTCCCAGTCCCAGGCCCAGGCCCGGTTCATCGTCGCACTTAATGCTCCACTGATTGCACAACGATCGGCGCTGCTGCGCAAACTCAAACAGCGACAGCACCATAAAAGGGCGCTGGGGGAGAATTGCAAACGTTAAGATACAATTGTATCTGCACGTCATAGGAACGCTGCGACTTGCGGCGTCCCAGTGCCCAGTCGGTGTCAGTGGGTAGACTTATGTATCTATGTGTGTCAGGCCAAGGAGCTGAAAATTAAAGTAAGGCAGGAGGTTTCTTGGGCCAACCATATGTTTTCTTTTCGCATGTATCTACTAGATACAAGTATCTTTTGTCAGCGCACACACACAATGGCCATTTAATTATTTCAGCTGGCCCTGTCACTGGACTCCACGTCCAATTGTACTGGAACTGCAACTTTGTTGCCGCACTGCGGCCACGCAGAGGGGAGGAGGAGGAGGAGGAGGAGAAGGAGGTGGCCACACAGATTAAATACTGATTTCGCTCCAGCCAGGATGTATCGCTGCCCTCGCTTGATTAATCGCAAATCGTGCGCACAATATCGTTCAGTGATCACGTTTCTCATTGCCAGAGAATCTCTGGACAGCAGCATCTACTTTGGAGTCTTTAAAAATAGTCGGCACGCTCGTTGCCAGCCTCTCAGATAGACAGGCTCTGATACCAGCTATCCCAAGACGCAGTGAATTCGTCAATTCCATCACTGAAATATTTCTTCATGGCATACAGAACAGATAGGACAAGAGTATATATAATTACATACTTATACAAATTATTAAATATATTTATTTGGCAATATATTGAAATTCAAGCGGATTATTCTCAGTTTATATAGGAGATCTTAAGATCTTAAAAAAAATTAAAACCAGTAAATTTTATTGGCATCGCATCGACTGTTTAGGTATATCGATATTTCTTTTATAAAATTGTCGATCAATGACAAATACTAAATCGATAATTATTAAACATCAACAAATAATTATAAATTATAAGTGCATAAATCCGATATTTCCAGGCTACATATGAACATATGAAATCTTTAACTATTACTTAACTCAGAATTTATCGTTATTTCCAGGCTTCGCTTGTTTGAAGTATTTTGGAAGGAAAAAAATCTAAATATACCACATTCCAAACACATGTTTTTGTTGCAATTGTTAAAAGATAATGAAAATTAAAATTCAAATTCAGTGATAAATTATGTTACACTTGATATTATTATGATATATCTTAAAGTACAATTGCGTGCTGTGATATATCTGAATTCCAGTTGTTTTCATTTGGGCTCGTTGATTTGTGCTTATCAAAACTCCCCAACCTCAGCTCGACAATATTGTATGGCATGATTATATTTTGGCTCCAATAGACTAAGCAAACAGCATGTGTTTTTTATTTCAACAAGAGCCCGGGACTGGGTTGTCCAATTCCAATTACTTGAGTATAACCAAATGTCATGTGTTTCCAGTACCAAGTTGTGGTTCATTTGGCAAGCGCTATAAATTACAAAATAATTTCGAAAAAAAAACAAGAAAAGTCGGAGAACACACATATTTAATGGCGTAATTTTAAGCAAATAAACAAGAGTCAGTTTGAATAAAAAGAACTATTTGTTTAGGCAGCAATACAATCACATGTGTGTGTATGTGCACATGACCATAAAAGGCGAAATTCCTTATGCTAATTGCGACTCAGTGGGCAACGAAAATGAGGCATCATAATTTCAAGTTTCATAAATCAGGCATATATACACATAAGTATAAATCCAAAAATTATTGCCTCGCCTCGCTGACAGCGGCGACCTTTTAACCCTTTGCAACATTTTTTCTACGCTTCTGGTTGACTTTCTAATTATTCGACAAAAGAAAACTGCGCTGGAAAAAATATATATATTTTGATAAATTACTTGTTTGATAAAAAAAAAATGAAAATAGAAAAAAATACCCAACGAAAACGAACAGAATGCGAATGCGGCGTGATGTACGACGCCCTGGGGAACGTTTTGTGCCCCAATCGCGGGACAAATTGCTTACAGCATAAAATGCAAATCAAAATGACAAAAGCAATTAAATTTAACCCATTTTCAATACAACAAAAAAAAAATGTTTTTTTGAAAAAGAAAAGTTGACTTTTTGTGGTTATTTCATGTGGAAAATGTACTGCATCATGTCCGAAGGGCAGCTAACGGTTGCCAACAGTTGCAGCCAAGAAAAACACAAAAAAAGGATAAAGGATGAAGAAGGGCGCTTTTAATTATTGGCGCCTGCATGTGTCTCAATTTAAATTAGCTGCGCGGCCCGAAGCCCAGCACAAAATTAAAATTCAATTTAAAAATGCCACGAAAAAATAGCAAAAAATAAATAAAAATGCAAACAACAACAAAAAAAAATCTTACAACAAAAGTCGACTAATTTACTTGGGCCCCGAGGGTGGCTGGCAACCCTTTGATGTTACGGAAATTAGTTTTAGAATTTATTACAATAAAAGAAGATGAAGAAGAAGAAGAGGCAGCCAGGCAGGCGGCGCATTTAACGCGCTTTTCAATTGCCATAAAGATGATTTATGATTATCACATTTAATAAGCATAATTTTTTGTAAATTTTTTCCTTCTCTCTTATAATTTGCAACAAATGCCAAGTTAGCTAGTTGGCAACATCTGTCCAGGCCGCCACAATTAACACATTATGCCATGAAGCATTCAACACTTGGAGCTCGCCGGCCCGTCAATCGGTGCAAAACTGTTTTGCGATCCTCAGTGACATTGAAATGTGCAGTTGGCATGCCGGGAACAAAGCGGGTGCCCACAGCAACGCCTCACCCTCCCCCTTCCCTTTCCCTGCTGCAGCGAAACCTTGAAACTGACGTGGCGAAAGGGTAGGGGCGAAGGAAATCGGGGGCGCTGCTGAGCCTGTCCCGGTCGCGGGATCAACATAAAAGCGGCAAAAGTAAACAGCAGAACGAGCTCTTGCTATACCCTGCATACAAGGTAGTAATCGAGTATATTAGTTTTGTGCAATATCCATCTTGCTGTCGATTCCGTATAAGAGCAATATGTTTCGGCGTTTCAATTATATACTCTACTCAAAAAATGTCTCTCTCCAACATTTCTCCGCCTTTTTAAAATCTAGAAAATTATTTAATGAAACGCGTCAAAAAATTTGTCGTCACCCTCAGCCAAATCAAAAATATTTCCCCTCCTTATAGCTTCTGAAGGTAGCGAAGAAATACACTTAAATATGGGATTGAATGGGAACAATGGGGCTAAACAAAAGAAGAAGCGATACACTCGGAAAAAAGTGCTGCACATTTCTTATGTCAATAAAATATTTATCATATTTTATGCATTTATCTTTTTTTGCTTGTACATCTAAGTAGAAATAGGCGAGTGTATAATGTGCATCTTGAAATAGGGTATCTCTGAACCAAACACTCGCGTCTTGTGGGTTGTTGCTGTTGGAGCTGTTGCTGGGTTGCTGCTAGCCAGAACAAACATTGTTATCGCTAAATGCGCTTCAACAACGTTTTCGTTTTCTGTGTCTGCTGACTGCTGCTTGCTGCCCGCCCGCCTCCACGCCTCCACGCCTCCACACCTCCCCTCCCGCTGCCACCGCCAGGAAAGCCTGAAACAATATTTACACGTCGTGCACGACATTGTAACTTGAATGTGGCTGTAGCTTTGGATGTTGTTGTAGTTGCTGCTTGGTGTCGACAGATACGCCATGGCATTAAAGTATAAAAATAAGAAGCATTCCGTCTGCTGCTGCTCCGTGAGACCTGCAGCACTCGATGTTGCACTTAGCCTGGCCTTGAAAACTCCCTCATATCGAGCGCTATGGGAAAACGCTGTGCATTTAACAGAGAAATTTGTTTTTCTTTTTTCGGCAGGTCTGAATTTCATTTTAGCCATAATTTGCAACACGGCGGCCATAAAAATATGGTCTGTCTGCCACACCGCAGCAGGGCATTCAAAAGCCAGTCCCGAAACACGACAGTTGAGGAGCATAAATTTGAAGTGCGCAAATGCCTCTAAGGAGTCCGGAGCCGGCAGTTGGGAGTCGCGAGTCGGCCATTGATGACATTGTGGCCAAAGCGACTGCAACTCGAGTGCTCAAAGTCCCTTAGACAGCCACATTTTGTTTTGGTCATGGCCTTTGGCCGCTCGGCTGACATTGGCGCACATTTATTATTGTTTATGCCAGACAGCGAAGACAGAGAATGCAACATCAGTTGAAGCTTGTTGCCGTGTCAAGTTCAAGGGTTCATTAAAAACAAGTCAGATTGATCTGGTGGCACTTACACGACTAGCTTGATACCCTTTTCAAACCAATTGCTTTAACATTTAATACGGGGTATTTTCTTTATTATATAGTTTAAAACTTAATTCCCGATTTTTCACACACATCCTTAAATATTATTGTAATATATACACATTCAAAAGTCTACCTTTAAATTCTTCAAGAATTAAATATTTTTCTAAATATTAAAAAAGTACAAATTTCTTTGCCTTTATATAGTTAAAAAGAAGAAGTAAAATATTAGATACATGATAAAAATATCGTAAGCCGAAAATCAATATCAATCTATATCGTTTTTATTTTTAAATCGGAGATTTTGATATCAATCGATCAACCAATTACCACTTCTCCTGTTGATGCTGATCAAGAGTGTAGATACTTTGGCTCAAAGAACAGGGTATACAAACTGCAGGCAAGCGTCCGACTCCAAGCGTCCGACTCCGGCACGAAGCCAATACTTGAAGCTGGCTGTCTCACGAGCTGGTTTTGGTGCTACATTTGATTTACTTTCAGCGTAGAACTCTAATAAGCGGCATTCATGAAACGTGGGCGTAGTCGAGCCCAGCCCCGAATTTGTTGCCCGATCGGGCGAACAACTTAGCCAGTCTTTATTTCTCTCTCACTCATTTTGTAATCTCCATTGTCAGCTTTGCATTGCTCGGTGATACGTGTGACCTTAATCTGCATTGACATGTCTCTGAAATTAGATAATGAAGTTGTCGTCAGCCTAGTGGCTGCATATGACGACACGGCCAACGCAATTGATGGGCTTGTCTTACATATCAATTGGGCTGCAGCAATAGACTCTATCTGAGGCTCAGCCTCTCTGCTGCTGCTGCTGCTGCTGTGACAACAATAACACGCCATGGAGCCTCTTGTAGATAAACTCGTTTACTTTGAAGCAGCCCAGCCAGGCATAATTTAATCCAATTAAACTATGGATTTATATAGTAAACTCCGCCAGGCTCGGCCCAGTGTGTAAACCCTTTTTGTGGCCAGTGCGTGCAGGGACGGCCATAAAGGCTCGATTGCGTTTGTTAACAAGAAAACATTCTGCATTTAAAAGCTTTAAACTGACAATTTTCCAACTGCAACTGCTGCAAAATGCATTTCAAGTGCACTTCAGTTGATGACAAATGTTGCAAAGGTACAAAAAAAGTAATAATAATAAAGAGAGAAGAGAACATAAAGATAAACCGCAAACGACATAAGTTATTACATATAAAGTATGTACAATATAAGTGCATACGTGTACTTAAAGTATCTGCAGACACACAGCACAAATAGGCGCAGCAAGAGGCTAAAGAGATATTTATGCATATACTTATATAAAAATTTTCGACTAGGTTCATGCGTGCATGCTATTTATGATATTCCTAAAAACTGTGCAGAATTACACATTTTTTAATGCAATAAATTCAATATTATTTTAAAGTTTAGTATATATATATTTTTATAAGCTATACATTTAAAAGTTTTTTAGTGCATTTATAAAACTTATAAATCTGCTATACATTTGAACCATCCTGCTATTATTTGTAGGTATTTATAAAATTCGAACGGAGCAAATGCTAAATAAATAATCTATGACAATTAGGTTTAAATTTTATTCATATTTTAAATTTTAACAAGCGACCTTTTTAAAAATAGTTATCTACAGTCATATTTGTTATTACTCATCATAACTAACTTAGAATTATAAAAACTTTTAATATAATCTACCTATATTACAAAGTACATTTAGCTTGAACTTAGTAAATATGCAACTTAAGCAACTTAAAAGATTACTTTGAAGTCATTATTATAATTTCAAATTCGAGGATTGATTTTCCGATTACTTTTCTAGTTGCACAACATTTTCTCTTAAACTTATACATGATAACTGCACGCATGAACGCAGACGGAGAAATTTGTCCGTGTATGCGTAATTAGCAAGAACGGCACAGAATTGCGGATCGGGTGGACTGTGGGGCTGCAACACGATTTAACGAGCTGCGACTGCAACAGCGACGAAGACGACGACGAGCAGCGACGTCAAAGGCTTTCAACGTTGCGCGCCCCCATGCAGCCAACGGGCCAGAAACCACACACACTCACGCATTTGAAGAATTATGAGGCGTTGGCAACGCACATTTGACTGAAGGAGCTGAACTGGCGGCACCTCAGCAGCACCCTCCACACCACCCCCCTGGTCCGACTGGGCAGCTCTCGAGCCGACGCAGTGCATGCAACGTAGCGTTTCAATTTATGCGAAGTGATTCGTCATGCGGTTAACTTTAGAATCCGCACGAACACATACGTATGTGTGTGTACATTTGTGTGTGCTGTGGTGTGGTGTGCTGGTGTTGTTTCAGTCTGCTGCAGCTGTGTGGCATTTGCATATAATGTTGACGGCGCGGGGGCATTGAAACCTAGACCAAGTCCAAGGCGACGTGCCTTGGGCACTGCCAAGTGGGGGTGCAGCGGGGGGAGGGTGGGGCCACAACTCAATTGGCAAACGTTGACACTCTGCCATTTCTTATGCACTCTTTCGGCCACATTTGACCATGAAAATGTTGAAACACCTTAATGCCTAATGAAATGGCCGGCTGTCATTTATCGCCGCCTTTAAATATCTTGTCTGCGGACGAACCGACGGACATAATTGGGCCCCACCCTTTTGCTGGCCAAAGCGTTGACTCCACACAATTTGTCAATTTGGCCGCGTCAAGATAAATTGGAGCTGCACGCATTGCAGTCGGCTTTTGTTGAACCGGGCCGGGTCGATACTGCACTGGGTCTGGTCTTTACTGATAAGCCAAGCTGTTCTAATTAAGTACTCATGGGCATTGTTGGCCTTTGGTTCCATTCAGCAACAGAACAATATACTCAAAACAAACACCATAATTATAGCAGCATTTTAGGGGGTGGCATTAAAAACGACTTTTCTTAAAAATAGTTACCTTCTGATTTCAACAGACATTCATTGAATTTACTATACCCCATAAAAAATATAGTTGACGCATTTAGCAATTATTTAAATTCGGTTTTTGTATTTACTATGGATTGACAGCCACATTTGGGGCTTAAGTGTTTGTAAATGCGAAATGAAAACTGCAATAAATTATAATGACTAATTTTACTCTACTCATTTGTCTGATGTCTGATGCATGCTAAACTAATCAATTTTTAAGATATTAATTTATAATGTAATGTATCGAAAAATTGAAAAGCAAGTAATATTAATATTTATAAAAAAAAATAGTTTTTGATTAATTATTCCAATTTGATTTTGTTGAAATTATTCCTATTTTAACAATATTTAGTTTTTATTCACAAATCTTTTAAAGTGATCCCAAAAGTCCAAGTGTTATTAGTTAATGAAACCATATTTAATACAGTTATATATTATTAACTTAACAGACTTTTGATAAAATTTTAAAAGAAGAAATTTTACTTATTGATATTCATTCCGTACAGATTTAATAAATATAGTGAAGCTATTTTTGCATTGTGTTGTGTAATCTGTACAACTTATTTTTGTGTTCTTTCAAATGGTAACTTAAGACCCAAAAGAATTGATGTCCATAACAAACAGCCACAATAAAACAACAAAAAAGGTCAAATTTTTGGGGCACGCAAAATTTGAGCCCACTACGCACAAATTTATTTTGAGAGGCCTGCGTTTTTTGGCGGCACTTTGATTTCTTAAGCTATACAAAATCTACGACTATAAAAAATTAATAAATTCACATAAAATGCACACAAAATAGGCTCAGCACGTAAGATTTCCGATATGTGATATGTGCGCGGAGCAGGAGGAGAAATGAGGGTCTGGACCCATGCCTAGGCAACCATCTGAGTCGTTGGCGAGGCTCTTAAAGCGGCCCATTTTAATTTGTTAATTTACCACAATGTTTGGTCGTTGGTTCGCCTAGTTTTTAATGGGCAGCTGCTAGAGGGGGTAAGCCGGGTGTAGAGGTCTTCAATAAAAAGAATTTTCTCATGCTCGAGTCCCCAGCAAAATGTTTATACAACGCATGCGACGGTTTCTTTAGCGGATTTTTGATTTCGATTGTGGTTTTTCATTGTTGTTTCTCAGCACTCTTCAATGGCGAGTACATTAGCTAAGGCGAATGTAAAGCAATAAATAAATAATAATAAAATCACTATTTAATGATGTAAATATATAATTATTTTCCAAAATGTATTTTTGAAATCTATAAATAAACTATATTTGGGAAAAAGAACTTAGGGATTTATCGAACATATGGAAATTATATAAATATCTAATTTATTTATAATTCCATTAAAACTGGATTTAAGATACAGGTAAGAATATATTTTTTGATTAAATATTTTCTAAACTAAATTTTGAAAAATACAAAGATGCTAAGGAATATGACACAAAATAAACGAGTCGTATGAAACATAAATACCATATCACTTTAGCTTGTTTTCCAGCTTTGTATTAGTTTAAATAGAATCAACTATTTAAAGGGTGTTCAGGTTTTGTGGGGATTTAGGGAATGTTCCCATCTTGCCTACAGAATCATGTGCCATTTAGCATGTGAATGATTTATGCCCAAAATTCGTTTCGTTTTGTTTTTTATACTACATTCATATTGAATGCCAAATGCGTAGTTACGCATGACACACACACACACACGCACACATTCACACACATGCACGCACACATACACACATTGCCTGTCAATACAAAGATTGAATCGTAGAGCGCTCCCATTGGCTGGGGGACACTCAGAAACCCCAACGACAACATCTTTTTTCATATATATACATACATATATATTTTTAATGAATAACAATTTTGTTTCGACTTTACTATAAAGAAATAGACAGAACTTTGTTGTAGTTGTTGTTTTTGCTACTGGGCGGTTCCTGGAATTTGTGAGCGGATGTGTTGATTTATGCATGTTTTTTTTTTTTTTTTGTTGAGGAGAGGGGTGCGGGGGTGCCTCTGGAGACATCACATTGCGTAAGACCCACCATGTGCTATTGTTATAAAAATCCACAGTCTTACAATTAAGCGAAATTAATCTAATTGGCTGGCAAGCAAAAAAAAACCGAAAAAAGAACAAAAAACAAGAGGGTTAAGCCAAATCCTGTGGGAAAGTTTCATGGGCTGTCAACCCAGATGACAGGTTTCACTTTTACAGTGGCACCTAGCTGTAACCGGCAGCAGCAACAGCGGCAGCTCTTCGGTCATGGTCTAATTGCATTTGTGCAACGGCCACATGCAACAAGGGGTTAAATGGACATGCAAAAATTTGATCAGTGGCCGCAGGCAGTGGCGTCTTCGGATGGGGCAGCGGGTGTTTGGGGCAAGTGTGGCAAATGTGGCAAATGGGTAGCCAACCAGTCAGCCATCCAACATTAATCCAATTCCAGCGGATGTAACGGTCCATGGTTGACAAACAATTGCAATGTTGCATGTTGTTGTGTTCCGTGTGGAAAGCAGCCAAAATAATACAAAACAAACAAACAAGTGAGAGTATTCTAGTCGGAAGTGCACAATTATAAGATACCCTCTGCCCAAATTTGAGTTGCCGTAACTTTAATTTGTACTAATTAATTAATTACACGGATAACTAAAAAGACATTTCCTGAAAATCGATATTTATCGGTTGTACTAAGCTATCGAAAAAATATGAATTTCCTCTGTATGTGAAGTCCGTTTTAATAAGCAAAGCTATCGAAAGTAACATAAAATGTTTGTGTATTTATGGGATAGATCAATTTCAACGGAGAATATTTTAAAAAGTTCTTATATAAAACGCAAAAAGAGACAGACTAGTGAACTGGCGGAAAGCGATAATTCCATCCTGGGGATCAAACATGCCTTCTTTTTGCCTGTTACAAACATGCAAACAACTCGAATATACCGCTTTAGATCCAAATTCAATATTTACAGGGTATACAAAAAAACAACAAGTTGAATGACAATGGGAAAAGTTTTTTTGCATGTCAAAGGGAGTTTGGGAGTTGCGAACACAAATTGGGAGCAGCTCACGTATAAATCAGCAAAAATCCGAGCAGAGTGAGGGCGTTGGGTGGGGTGGGGTGAGAGTGCAGAATTGCGGTTTAAAATCATGCAATTAATTTGTTAAGTCTCTGTGACGCCACATATAAAGTTCCACATACATATAATAGCCATGCAGAACTTCCAATTGAATTGAAAAATTGCCAAAAGTTTCAATTAATGCGAGAATTGAGCGAGCGAGCGATGTAGGCGTGTTTCCTCTGGATAATGGGTGGAGCTCCACAAATTTCTATATGTATTCTAGATAATATCTGCCTTTATGGGGGGTGGTCAATACACACAGACAAATGTATATATATCTATGAGTTGGGCACTTTCCTTTTCATGTGCCGCAAAAAAGAAAGAAAATTGATTAAAAAGAAAGACTCACGTGGCAGATTAAATAAAATTGTTTGCAAAAAATGAAATAAATATAAGGTTTGTGCCAGAGTTCTAGATACCTTGTATATTGTTTAGAATAGATAGAACCCCTAAATGCTTTACAAACTTTATTCGTTGAAATACATACATATAAGTGTTAATTAATTTCAGTACTACGATTCTTAGCACCAGACAGACAATAAGTTGATTACCTGAATTCTTGAGAATCGCATAGAGGGGTGCTAGACAATGAACATGAGAATTAGCTTAAATAAAGAGAACGGCGATATTTAGCTTTCTTCTGTTATTTGTATTTAATCTTTTGACATATTATTACATATTTCTTTTAGTACACCCAACCCTTTTAAGGCCTCGTAACAGAGAATCTGCCAGTCAGTAGCATTCTTCTATCACGTACCTACTTCAAAGAGTACCTAAAAATAATGATTATGATTCTCTTTCCCTTGTAAATCTTGCCATACAATATTTAAATTATTATTTCAACTGCAATATCCGCATAATGATACCATATCCCCATCTTCACAGCCTCCCTTTAATGTCCACCAACTTGGTATCCATGCATATATTATATTGATTTTATATTGTAGTCCCTTAGAAAACCCAAGTCCATAACTGGATTTAGACGTCTTAGAGCGCAACCACAAAGAAACCAATTTCATTTCTATTGGCCAATCATAACAGCCAACTTCATGCGCAGTGATGACTCACTAAGGCGACCACAAAATATAAATACGAGGAAACAAACATGAAAAAACAAAAATTGAAGCATAAACTGGGAACAGAATCTGCGGAGCTGCGCAGTAAAAACAAACAAGACGAAAACAGCTTGGCCATAATTTCGTTTTCCTTTCTGGCACGAAACAAGGAAAACTAAAACGCAAATTGGCAAAGCTGCTGAAAATGCAAAAAGCAAGAAGAAGTAGAAGAAAACCTGCAGATAGGCATGAAAAATGCGCAGGAAAAAAGGCGGGCAGCAAAACCGCACAGGGCCATTAACAACATGAAACACCTTGTCACCCACACACACACACTCACACACACTTACACACCCACAAACGCGACCTCGCCCAAGCCAAAGTCAAAGTCTTGGCCAAACTCCGCAACGAAGCCAAACAACTGAGTGGGGGGAAGGGGGGGATGTGAATGTGTGTGTGCGTGTGTGTGTGTGGCAAGAAATCCAAAGCGGCGGAAAATCACAAGAGGCAGAGCAAAAAGAACTGCCAAAGAAAAACGACAGCAAAATATTTTCCAGGCAAATCAGCCACACACTCAAGTATCTGTATCTATGTATGTATCTGTATTTGTATCTGTATCTGTATGTAAAGCTGGCAGCTTTTGCAAAGTGACATTAAAACTCCGCATTGATGGAGCCGAGTTTCCCTTTTACTTTGGCGTTTTGTGGCACTGACGTAATGCGGCAACAACTGCGCCAAACTCCCCAACGGGCCATCTTCTCTCCCCGCCCCACCCCTCACCACTACACCTTATACACCTTCCATCACCCCCCGTCCGCTCTTGCTTCCGCTGTGTATAACAATTTTTGTTGTTGCTCTTTGAAGGTTTCAAGGCCCAGTAGCATAGAAAATTCACGATCAAGAACGTGGAAAGTTGTTGTTGCATGTGGCAAACTCCGCAGGGCAGCTTGATTTTTTTTTTTGGTTTTATTTATTGTTTGAGAGAGCGACACGCGTATTGCAACTGGGTGGACGGGAGGAGCAGGACGAACGGGCGTCGAGGCGGAGTTGTCAGTCGGTTTCGGTGGTGGATGCCACAAGAGTCGAGCAACTGCGTCTGCGCCGAGACGAGAGCGTGCAACCGCCCGCCCGCCGTGGGGGCTGCCCCTTTTGTTGCAAGCATGTTTTATGTTTTATGCGCACATAGTCTTGAACTTGGGTTTGGGTTTGGGGTTTGGGTTTGAGGTTCTGGCTTTTTAGGGATATGCCAATGTTAGCGTCTGCGTCGTGTGGGCTGAGGTAGGTGTAGGCCGGGTGTTGCCGGGCCGACCGGGGCGACCGTTGCGATTGAGGTTTATTTATGGCCCACGGCTTTTGGGTAGCAATTTGATACCACGTGTTTGTCGCCAACTCATTTGAAGTTCGGGCAGCGGAAAGCATTGGCATAGATAATATTTTACAGCTGGATCGAGGGAGGGGGTTAAAACTAAAGCCAATCCGGGGGTGCAAATATTGAAAGTTAAAAACAGCAAAGAAATCTACGGGAACATTAAAAATATGTTGGCAAATATTCAAGTCATACTAGAAAAACATTTTTCTTAATTTTAAATAGTAGTTAATTTTATCACCAAACATTTTTTTTAATTTGATTACACTTTTGACTTTTACCACATAAATTAAAGTTATCATCAAAAAGTAAAAATATGTAAAAAATTAAATAGACCAAGTATAAATATAAATTTATTATAGCAACAAAAAAGTTTTCCAAAACAAACATATCGAGGTAATAATTTTATACCCTCTCACGAAGTATGCAAAATATTTATTTTTAATAATTCGCTTTTTATACAATTGAACAAAAATAAGCACTTTAAAAAAATGCAGTGCTTTATTCAAATATGTCTATCATTTTAAAATTTTTTCAAATATTTTCATTCTTTCTCTCTCTCATTAAATAATCATAAACTTGATGTAGCATAAATAAATAATGTGAAAATAAAAAAGTTAGTAAATGATTTTTTTATAGTTTGGAGTTTCTTGTGTCATAAATATAAAACTGCCATAAAACTCAAGCTAACAATTTAATTTTTCTGAGTGTATAAATATATGAAAAAGCTAAATTAAATTTGTATTGAAATTGTTCCTATGTAGAAAATGTTAACAATGCCTTTAGATATTTATTTTCGCTACAAATATATACTTTTCAGATTATATAAAAATTTTAGGTTTATATAATACATACATATAAACATTTGGAATTCATTTTTCGAACATTTCTAAGTTGCACTTAAATTAACGACGTAAACACGTTCAAAAAAAAGAGAACAAAAACAAAAAACAAATATAAAGAGCTGTCGATAAAATTGATTAAATTTCGATTCGTACATAGAACGAAGCATTGTGATAAAGCCCGGAGCTCAGAACACGTTTTTGGCATTACATAAGCGGGCAGCGCCGGCGACGGCATGGGACAGGATTATGGGTCGAAAACAGGAAAGCACACAAAACAAAAACCGGAAGAACAGGAAAAAGTGGGCGAAATGTCATAAAGTGGACAGGAGAGCGAAGAGTAAATCAGCAGAAGAAGAACCATCAGCAGGCAGAGACTGAAGCAGAAGCAGAGGCAGAGACGGCGGCAGAGGCAGTAGGCAAGCCTGTTCTATGCGGCTGCCCACTCAAAAGCCAACAAAATAAATGAAGAAAAAACGCGTCGAGCACCTCATCCTTTGCCTCCATTGTCCTTGGGTTGCGAAAAAGAGCCATAGAAATGGCGATAAAACAGAAAATGTGCAAACCGAAACGCATGCAGAAAGCAAAAGAGAGTGCAAGTATGCAGGTATGTGTGTGTCTGAGTGAATACACTGGTGGTAGTGAGAGTATATACATACATACATACATACAGCCATACAAACATACAACACGACAAACGAACACAACACGAAGTTTCTTTCAAGGTCTGGAGAGCAGACAGCAGGTTCTGGAAGGCAGCGACGCCAACGCAGCGTCAGCCGTCGCATTCCATTCCTGCTGCAGTTGCTCTGCACGAAGTTGCCCTTGGACTTGCACTTGAAAACGACAGGCAGCGGCGGCAGCGACGCGTCGCTGCTAACGTCAGCGCCGTGTTGGAGTTGGAATTGTGTTGCATGCGGCCGGCTACCACCTAACATTTGCAATGCGCGCGCGCATGTCTCAAACCCAACTGCAACAGACACAGTCGGCGTCGCAGTCGCAGCGCTGTAGCCGCCATCATACTGAACGCTTTGTTCAATTTGCAGAAAATTTCGTTTTCATGCAGCAAATTTCAATTTCATGTTATAAAATCAGACGCACACCAATGCAGACATATGATTATGCATGTTTGTGTGTGACCGTATATGCATAATGCACATGTTTTTATGTACATGCGCTTTTATGTTTGTAAGAATGTTCTTATGTGTATGTATGCATTTTTGGCTTTTGCCACACTTCCTTTTGCACGTTTGCCTTTTTATTTATTTATTTTTTTTTTGTGCCTTTGTTCCTCTTTACCACTGCCGCCAAAATAATGTTGAAGGTCAGCGTGTTAGTGTAAATTCATTTCTGAAAATACATACATACGTACATATGTTTATGCTCATGTACATGTACAGTGTAAGCCCACCCACACTTAAATTGACTGGAATGGTAACACTGTAATGAATTATGCGAGACTTGGGCAAAGCTCTTACAGCCTGACAGTGGATAGTAAAATGTACAGTTAATTTACGTTTACATTTAACAAATAACCAGACCTTATCCAGATCACTGTATATCAACTGCATTACAGAGTTACTCTCAGTTTGTGTGTAGTCGAATTTAGTTCCATCCGGAATATGAGAGGGAGGATCCATCAAGAACCCTCAATTTCGTCACTTTTGTATTTGTCCCCGCTGAAAGTGTTAAATCTAGAATGTTCGATAAAGAGGGGCCTACGAAGGTTGGCAATTTCCCGACATTTGCGATTCTTAGTCTAGATTGTAAAATGAAAGCTAGAAATACTTACTTTTGTAGTTGATATCTGGACTGCCCCTGACTGTATAATGTGCTTTAGTGCTGGTAGACTCATCCTCATTGAGTTGTTATTAGACATTAAATAAGCCCAGGTCCAAGTCCGGAGACCTTGTTGCACGCTTTCTCCCAAGATTCCTTAACTAAGGCCACATCGGATTCCTTTTGGATTTCTTTTTATGCAAGTTAAGCTGGAGAAACTTCTTGTATGTTGTTGGGTAGAAAAATTACTTTAAACTTTTGTAAAATATATCCTATACAATATTAGAAACTACATAATTTAAAAAAATATTTAATTTTGTAAAACTTTAAAAGGGATTTTTTAAATTTTATTTCAAAACAAGTGAGAAGGCTCTAGTCGGGGCCGCCCGACTAGGAGATACCCTGAACCCTGCGATCTGGTTCTATAAACATTTCAGCTCGTTTACACAT
>SCDY01000300.1:0-70869 GCA_004143825.1 Drosophila micromelanica
AAGTGTAAACGAGCTGAAATGTTTATAGAAACAGATCGCAGGGTTCAGGGTATCTCCTAGTCGGGCGGCCCCGACTAGAGCCTTCTCACTTGTTTTAAAATAGTATATGCCTTCATCACCTCCAAAGGCAAAGTTATTTGTCAAATAATGTAATACGAATATTCTATGGGAGCATCTGGTTATTGTTATAGTTTTTACCGAGATTTTATAGTTTGCTAAGTAATCCATTATATTATTTAAAGCTATGTGGCATTATTTTATTTTATTTTATTTTTGTAGTAGCTTAAGTTTTTGGCAGTCAGTTCAACTCATATTGTTTATTTATTTTTTAAGCCAGTCGTCTGTGTTGTTTGTGCGTTTCATTTGAGTGACTGCGACACCCGCGAGCCGCGACCCGCGTTCATCATCGGTCCTTGCACTTCCGCCCGCGTCAACATGACGTATGAGTAATCGGTTGACAGATTCATGCAGCATTTGTTATTAGTTATTGTATGAGTATGTGACACACATACATGCGTGTGGCAATATGTATTTAATATCCAAGCCGTTGAACAATTTGTTAATGACCCATATATCATATGACCCAGCGACCACGCCTCCTACCTACCCACTTACCTGTCTACCCAACAACCAAGCAACCATCTCTCTCTCTTCATTAAGCACTGTTGCGGCTTCGCTCAGTTGGTTTTTTTCTTTGGTTCATTTTTCGCCGATGGTTACAAAAGCAATTTGCCAATACCATTTTATTGATTGCATTTAACATTCATATTACATACGCATACATATGTATGTGCACAACAACTGGTAACAACTGTCATCATCTCTGTTTGCTTAATCCATCAAAGTATTTTGAGACTTTGGAGTCTGTCTTCATTGATTGAGGGCGGGCTATATATAGAGATATTTGTGACCATGTCAAATGGGAAAATGTTAAGTTCAAGCTTGTATAAATACACGTGTAAAGAAGAAAACATTTTTATTCCCTAGTCGAGTGTTTTAGATAGTATAATAAAGTCCTACAAATAGATGTAGCAGTTCCTAGATTCCTAAATTTTGTACATATACATATTAAGCTTACAGATTTTTATCAACAACCAAGTCAATAAATTAAGAATGTGTCGCATCATATTATTCTGATTAGCATCATCAGCTGGGTCTCTAAACCTTATGCCTATTAAAATGAGTCACAAAATGATAAATGTAGTGTAAAAATGTATATAAAATATAAGGAGGGTGGGCGGCATCTCTGACTCTTAAAAGTATTTATATTTTGTATTAAAATGACGAGCTGACTCAATCTAGAAAGATCTGTAATTATATTATAAATTAGAGGGTGTTGTTATTTTGTCAAGGTAAAAGAGAGAGGGTGAGAAAGCGCAACAGTAAGAGAGCGAAAGAGTTAACGAGATAGAGAAAGTGAGAGCCACTCATCTGTAAAAAAAACTTTGCAAATAGAATTTTTAAGTTACACACACATCGCTGAACATGCCAAAAGTCTGCAGTCATTACTTGAATTCATGAGAATCGCATAGAGGGGTAAACCGCAAGACTTTAAACATTTTCTTTAAAAACATCTGAATTTATAACAACTTATTAAAAAGTGGCAAGAAATATAATGTATAGGTATATTAGTTATATAGACGATAAAGGAGCTATCGGACAAAAATTAAACGTGCTTATAATCATCGATCCATATAAAAGGAGATTCTTTAGTAGGAAAACATGACTTAATATTTACAATTTTAAACTTGGAACCCCAATTTTCTCCCGGTAATTTTCACTCTCTAAAAAAGGTGTGAAATTAATTTACATAAACTATTTAACACAATTGTTGCATTTTTAAATCTCCAATTAAAAGTTTGCCTTATAAATCAGTCTTTAAATATTTATGATTAGTTTTTAATTGTTTTTATTGTTGTTGTTTTTGACTTGAGCTGCTTTTATTTGCTCGGCTGCTGCTACCTGTTCTTAAATGCAGTATTTTAACTTGCATGTCTCAATTATTGATAACCGCCAACTGCGGACCCCACTAAGGGTGAACTTGCCAGTGAATGAACTGTAGTAACCTTAAAGGGTCATCTGCCACGCCTACTTTACCCTCTTTACGCCTTTGGAATGTTGTATATTGTGTAGAGTGGTGTTAGAAACTTGAAATGCAATTTACTTGCTAATTATTGCAAATTGCAGTGGTAGTTAATTTATGTTCAATTTCTAATGCCCTGCATAAATTTTTAATGAAGAGAGTGCATGTGGTCTAATGGATATACGATTAAGTTGAACCAACTGAATATAATTAAATATTAATATTAATTAATATTATAATCTTGCCATCTGATTCGTACGATTGATCAGCAGCCAGAATTTAAATTTATATTTTTTTATAGGGTATACATTCGCTTGTACATCCAATACCAGGTTGTTGAACATTGTTGCTGTTCTTATTGAACGTAATGACAGTCATTTCGAATAGTTAAGCGTTTAAACATTTAAAACCTTGGCCACTGGCCCCTTGTTCAATCTGTTGCCTCAAAGCTCATCCACATTTCCCATTCGCTTACACAGTCTGAATCCCATTGCCATTCCCGTTGCCATTGTTAAGCGGCTGCCGTTTCCGGGCATTTGAGCATTGTCGAGGCATGCGTAATTCTCGAATAAATAAATTGAGCGGCCGCACAAAGTGACGCGCCACGAGACTTGGGGCATGGATGTGTGTGCATATGTAAAACACAACGCATATGAAATGCATTTGATCAATAATGCAATGACCCAGTCTGTCCGCCGGGTGGGAGGGAGGAGACCGGTGGATACGGCTGCCCAGACTGGCGCCGTCGCCAAACTTATGATTAGGCAGAAAGTTTTTATTCAAACGATGTTGGTGTTGGTGGTGGCGGCGACGACACCGTTGGCCGGTGCTCACCACCACCTAATTATACACCCACCTGCAAATATGTAAAACAGGTTTCGTGCCTTAAATTCATTAAGAATTTAAGGCCGGGTCGCCGCCCAAAGCCCGGGCAACGGTGGCAATTTTAAGCGTTTTATAAATTTATGAGTCATGCCAAAGTCTGTCAAATCCTCTATAAATTACAAATTGTGCCCAAAATATATGTGTCTGTATTGTATTCATATTTATATTATGTATAGTATACATTATCTGAAGCAATTTGCTGGGACTATACGCAAATCGATGGTGTATATAATTCAGGGTAGGCCGCTGTCGAAAACTTACACCAGGGATATGCCTATACTTAAATGAAACCCTACAAATGGCCCATAAGTCGCGACATCGCATAAACTAAGAGTAATGTGGGCTGTTCGGGTTCGGGATAATGACGTCTGGCCAAAACGGGCCGGGCAACCTCTGACGTTGATTTTTTCTGGCTTAGTTCTTGTCTTCTCATTTTTGTTGTTGTTGTAATGAGGCGATTTGCTGAGCAATGACACTTTACGTCCGTCTGGCTGTCTGTCAGACCCGTTCTCGTTGTCCTTGAGGTCACGGCATTAAGCAGATCTTTGTCATATCATTTACGAGTGTACAATTAAGTTAAGTACATGCATACATATATACAGACATGACAAATAAATATGTATATGCGCGGTTTGCTTGTTAAGTTATAAGAAAATTATAAATTTCTGGGGCAACTTTCTCTAGATCCTAATTATATTTATATCTGAGATGTTTGTTTATTGCATGTGTTTGTTAAAGTAAATAAGGTCTTTTAACTACTTGTCAAATATCTAAAAACAAGATAATTATTTAAGATTAAAACAAAATGCTGCAAGTTAGTATGAATTTGTACGTAATATAATTGTTATTAATAACATAACTTTATCAATATTTTAAACATTTGTATCTCTCTGTTGACAAGAGTAGCTAGCACCCAGTTAAATTTGAAATCTAGTAATCATAGAGCTTAAAATTGTAGCTGTATACTGTTTAAACAGCCCTCGTGTTTTGTTAGCGCCCAGTCAGCTCTTTGCCTTTGTGTTCTTGGCACTTGTCATTGCAGGAAATGCAAAATGCTATTTAAGTAAATCTCCCTCCAACGCGGTCTTTTGTGAGACTCTCGTGAGTCATATAAGTCGACAAACATTTCCCATGGCACGCAAATGAAACGTTAACTGCGAGAGTATTTGCTAAGTGAGCGACAACAAACTGCAAATTAACATGTTAACAAAATTGCCAGTTATCTCAACGTCTGTCCCGCTGTCTGGGGCGTTAACAGCAGCCCGCAACAACAGCCGCAGCAACAACAATTGTAGATCATCATTATAAACATGAGCATTCATATGAATATTCACGATGCACACGAGCTGACCAAAAGTCAGATTCAACTCGAATAACAGAAAGATAAACATTTTAATATATTTAATTTTTGAAAATTTTTTTTGTTTGTCGTATGCGTTTTTGTCAAAAGGTGCCCATAATATGAGTGTCACAATAAAAATTATTAATATATTAAATATATAACATTAATGCAGAAGTTGGCATACGCTAACCAGATGAATTTTGCAAAATTTGAGTACAAGTATAAGCATTTTCTATAGATCAGCAGCTTATGTTCATATGATGCCTATTATATATTGGTGAACAAAAAGAAGCGTTTATAACAGCGAATCTAATTTAGTTAATAATATTATTACATTATCTAACTCATTTAAATTTGAATTAAGAACAAAATGTATGAATAACGTACAAAAAAAATCGATTGAAGTATATTATTCCGCACTTGAAATAAACGTTTAACGTTCTCAACTACCAATATTTTAGATTTTTAAATATAATTGGTTATTTAAATAATAATATGACGTTCTGTTACTGTATGATAGAAATATTTGGATTATTGTACATAAAATACAATTTTTGTTAGCAAGCTAAAAAATGTTAAACTTTGATGTCGACAAGGCTTGTAATTTAATTAAGTGGGAAATGTTTGGTGTTTTTTCAAGTGTACAGGCAGAAAAGAAATTGAACACAAATTCTATTTTCTTAAAAACTTTAATGTTTTCTTTACTACTTACTGCCTAGTTATACTCTATAGAGCAGAAACAAGTAGCTCACATAAATTAACAAATCAGAGATGAATTTGAAGTGCATGCTAAAATATTTTCATGTTGTTGAATCATTCTAAGGTGGTTTAATAAACCACAAAGCATTTCGATTAGTACCTTAGCATGTATATTTTCCGTGCGCCGTCAACTTAAATGGGAATGTTAACGTACGCTCATCTAAAAGGCCGTTCAAAGCATTTTCCATTTGTGGATGGATGCTTATCAAGAGGGGCGAATTATGGGTCGCGTCCGGGTCTGAGTCTGTGTCCGGGTGTGGACAACGCGCCAGTGACACAGTTTTATACTGTAGCTGTATGGGCGAAGTGTGGAAGAGGAGTGGCTGTGCCGCAGACTTGCGTTTGATTGATGCGCTCTCGCGGTTTCAATTTATTTATGCGCAGCATTTTCATTTTCAGTATTTTTATTTTTTTGTCTCATTTCTCATTTCAAGCTGCAAAAACTTCCACTAATCAGTTTCAATTTGTTGCGCGCATTTCGCTTTCCGCTGCCTATCAGATAGGTTGCTGATAATTAAACCTATTTATAGTCGGCGTTACAGATTAAGTAATTAATACTCGACGCTTTATTGAGCAAGCGTTTTATTAACCATTGAACAGTGCACAATTACCAGGTAATTGCGAAAAAATATTAATTAACAAAGGTGTTGAAAACTAAGTAAGATTATTAGATTGGGTTTAACCGATTTCATGCTTTATCCCTGGTTACTCATTCAGCGAGTTCACCGTTTCTGTCTGATACTGTTACTAATCCAGATCCACCATTCATCAAAGCCTCCCCACAAGGGAAATAACGGAGATAATGTTATCTGTCAAAAGGCACCTTTTGCTTATCCGGATACAATGGACCATTTTTCCTTTATTAAAACGAATTTTAATATCAAATAAAAGTAAAATGAGAAAAAAAACGTGTGGAAAATTCCTTCCGGCAGCATTCGAAGTGTCTCATTCATAAAAACCAACAAATTCGCATTGACAATGCTCGGAAAAAACGCAAAATTGGAAAAGAAAAGCTGAAAGCCAATCAATAACAACAACAAATGTCACTTCGTATTGACCAAGTCATTCACATTGTCACAACACAAACAGTCCAATTAAAAAACAAAACAAGTCAAACAGCTCTTGCTGAGAGTTCCAGACTAGAAAATACCCTTTTCCCATTTACGTTACAATATTTGCACACGTTAAACAACTTTTACCTTTTAACTTTTAATTAACTTAATAACTATCTAATAACTTATAACTAATCAGATGACAATTAAATATTATTTTTCATCTTGATGGAACACTGATCAAGAATATATATACTCATTGTGTTATATTTAATTTCAAAATGCCATTATACCCCCTTTTAAGTGTGCCCTAGCTGCTTACGCTCGCTGTAAATTGACTTGTGAAATTTGTTCAATTTTCCAACACGTTTTCTTAAATAACTTTTGTGTTCCTTAAACGATTTTTTTGAAACTTTTTGCAATAGATTTAATTAAGGATATTTTGTGGGAAAGTGTGGGAAACATGCCTAAACAATTTGAGATTGTAGATTTTGTTTATCGATTTTCGATAAAAATTATCGATTATTTAAAACAAACTTAATCTGTCCGTACCGGAAGTTTCAAGCTCTTAGAGTTTTAGAGAAGGACATAGCTAAATCGACTTTGCTGTTGATACTGATCAAGAATATATATGATTTATTAGGTCTAAGATGCTTTCTTCTGCCTGTTAAAACCATTGTACCCGTTTTACCTATTTTCAATTGGTTCAGAGTATAAAAAGGGGGCGTGTGCTTTTATTTGTCAGTTTCTAAAAATAAAGGCCAACAAAAAAAACTGATACGACAAATGACTGATTTCTATGAACCAACATGCAATCTAAAATTACGTCAATTGCATGCAAACCAAATGCGTCTCTTCAAATATTTTTTTTTTAAATACATGAACACAAAATTGAATAATTTATGCATCGGAATAACAGTTAAAATATATATGTTGGAATTTGCCGACTAACTAATTTTGGCGTATCTATTTGTACATTTTAATTGGTGTTTACTTAAATATTTGATATTTAGCAAACTAATGGGAAATGAAATTTAAGGACAATGACAAGCGCTGTGGGAATATTGATCAATATATAATCTAATTGTAAATACACATTTCATATTAATTGCTCATTATTACTGAATTGTTAAAACCACAAAGTTGTGTATATTTTGTTCCCTGTGGGATGGAAATTAAAAGCAGAGCTTTTACCTAATGACTAATTTTTAATGAATCAATAAAGTAATAAATATTTTTTATTATGAAATCCATGACTTTGAGTTAAATTTAATAAATATTGTATTTAATACATTGTGTACAAAAAAAATAATTTAAGTTCATTGAGTAGACAGTGAATTAATATAAAAATTTAATTAATTTAGAAAGAGATATATGTATAATTTACTTAGTAAAATAATTTGCATATTAATATTGTAGAGTGCATTTTACATTTGATTTTAATGTTTGGGATCAGGAAAATAGTCCAATGTCCTATGAATAAACATATTATTAAACATATTATTCTTATTATATTGAACTTGACTACACGTGTGCTGGATTTAGGTACAGCACTTTTAGTGTTTTTTTCATCGAACGTATATATGAATATATTTTTAAATTTTTTGTTTATAACCACGTGCGACGCTTTATGGTAGTGTGAGAAATAGTTGGCAGATATGAAATGAAATGCGCGCCTTTTGAGGGAATCTGACCGACTAGCCATGGAAATATGTATATGGATTGCTATCCGACGTGTATAGATGTCGGTCTGGCTGTGGAATTTGCATGTAGTGAAGAGAGAGGTGACCGTTTGAATTATTAATCAAGCCGTTAATTGTGTGAAGACTCCGAACTTGGCCTCAAACGGCATTCCAGGCCATGCGCTTTTATTAATACGCTTTCAAGAATTCAATTACCATAGAATTCAAAAGCGTCTTATAGTATAGCGATATTTTTGTTGGCGGAGAAGTGTGCATCAATAATTCATCTTTCACTGCTAAAGCTCGGCTTTAAAGTCCATTTGCATTTCCAAACCGGATGCGAGTATTATGGAGATTGCCTGACCCAAATCGGTAGTGCCCCCATCTGAACTCGTGAACAAAAGTTTATTAAAAAGTGCGTAATCTTTAAACTCTTTGTGTGATCCCACTATTTATCTTTCTTTGTGGTGCATTACGGGGCATAATTAATCAGGAAATTAACATATAGTATATATATTGCACAATCAGCTGCCCAGTGAAGAATCATCTTCCTTATAAATATCTTGAGTTTGACTCAGTGCTCAAGCTATTCACTTTTGTTGAAGTTTTTGTTTTGGCCAATGAAAAAACCAATTTCCTCTTGTAATATTTTTATGACCTATTGCGTTGAGTGTTTTATGTGTGCTTTATGTTTTCATTTGTCTGCGTATTTTTTTTTGTTTATCGCTCTCTCATGCCGGAAAGTGTTTGCGTCTAAATCTGTTAACTGGGAAATAGTTTGTTTTCTTCTTTTATGGCTTTTCATTTCGTTTTTGGCTTTTTGTTTGCCGTGCCTCGAGCAATTTCATTTCACTTACATATTTGTTTGATTGCCGTTACAATTTACTTCTTGTATATACCTTTTAGCCATAAATACATAATAATAAACGTAAACTTGGATACTTTTCTGCACTTATGAAATTCTTTGTTGCTGACTCTTCTTGTACCTGATAGAAAATGTAAATGCAATGTTCAACAATTTATACGCACTGCAATTCTTAGATTAATACAATTATTTGGTATTGAGAGCATTCGAGTTTCAAAAATTTAATTAATACAAAAATTTAACAGACAAATTTTTACAGGAATCAATTTTTAGTAAAATACAATTAAAAAAAAAAATGTATAAATTTTATTGATAGGACAGAAAATATTATAGATATATTAACATTTTAACTAGAAACCAAATTTCTGGAACATTTCACTTGTTAATTTGTACTTATAACAAATATTTAACCGGAAATTTGACTATATCAGAATGATATTTATTTAAATCGAATGTCTAAAATTTCATATTTGCACTTTAATGGAATGAAATTTATATTATCATATATGAAAAAGTATATTTAAAGTAAACTTAATATATTCTATGTTTTTTGTTGATATTTTATTAACTAAACATTTTGTTTATTATCAATTTACAGACTCTGTTCTTTGACAATAACACGTCTTTCCATCCTGACACCGCTGCCCGGGGACACAACTTCCCTATCGCTGGCGGTCAAGATGCAAAGCTCAAAGCGAACGCTGCGCAGCCATGAGATACCCATTAATGGCAGTGCCCTGACATCGATCTCGTCAAGCAAGGAGAGCTCCGTGCAGGGCAACTCACCGCTGGCCAATGTGACCGGTGGCTCCGGGCTGATTGGTACGCCGGGTAATGTGGGAAATGCGGGCATTGGAACCGGCATTGTCCCGCTGACTGAGACGGAACTGGACTTGCACTTTAGTCTGCAGTATCCGCACTTTATCAAGAGAGATGGCAATAGGTAAGTTACGATATAAGTTTTCCCAATTGTCATAAACTGACCCACCCAATCCCACCCACACTTGGCAGACTGGTGATTTTGTTGCAGCGTCGCAAGAAATATAAATCGCGCACGATTTTGGGCTATAAAACGCTGGCCGAGGGCATTATACGCATGGATGCGGTGCTGCAGAAATCGATGGACATGATCATTGAGCTAACTGCATCCGGCAAGAATGGCCGGCCTGGCACTGTGGTTGCATGCCTGCGCGCCGAGCGCGTCTCATCCATTCCAGTTGACCATGACAATAAGAATAACAACAGCGTGCTGCTGGCAGGTGAGTCACCCAACCAATCCAATCCATCCAACCAGCCATCCATTCCAAGTGGTCCATTTCACGCAGCCAAACAAATTATTGCCAAATCCATAGGGTACATGTAATCAAGAGTTGAGAATAAGCGTCCACACAATTGCCTTGGCGAGGGTGAGAAGGGGAGGGAATGCTCAAATAAGTTATCTGCCAGATCTTTTCGCTGGATACCATGATGCATGTTATTGTTGTTGCTGCTGCTGTGGCTGTACTATGTCGAATATGATCCCAATTTGAGTTTATGTTTATTGTAATTGCTTGTGAAACATTTCTTGAGTGACGAGCGATTCATGACGTCAGCCCTGCTGACCGCATATTTCAAATATATATGTATATATTTTGTAATTTTTTGTTCTACTTACAATTTGCTGCTGCTCCTCTTGTAATCGCAGTTTTCCGAGTTTCCTCACAGAAATATTCGTTTGGGTCAGCGGCAACAGCAGACACGACGCAACATTGCAATGGGTATTTAATTCAAAATACTTTTCTCACTCTCATGCAGATGGTAATATAATTTTGTCACGAATTTTGTAATTCAGTAATTTTAAAATTTATAGGAAACCGTTGAATTCTTTCTAAATAAAAAATTAAATTCAGTTTATTTCGTACGTTATAAAATATGGTACAACATATTTTTAAATAACTAAAACAAAAAAGAAGAATTTTTTAACAAAAATATTTTTTAAAACCAATTTTTGTTCTTAATTTTTGGTTTCAAGATTTATTGTTTATACTCAAAGCTGAGTAATTAAATGTTTAATTTATCATATCAGATGCCTTAGATGAAATTGTAGTAAAAACTTTGCACCGGAAGTCTATTTCATCAAGACGGAATGAGAGCATTCTATGGTAAAGAGAGTTGGCAAAGTTGATTAATATATGCGAGGGTATTTAATCTTCGTCAGTGCAAAGATATTTGTACATGTTATATTTTCGTACGAAAAACCACATATCCTAATCCAATTTGAAAGCCACAAGCACTCAACTGCTATCCGAAGAATTATGAGAAAATTCAATTATGAAAATAGCGAGCAGAATTCTCATTTAGCATGCTGCTTTTACAGCAGCTGGCCCAAAATCATATTTTTCCTAGCTGCAACTTGCGGCACAAGCATTGTGGCTATGCAACTGTTGAACTTCGGGTGCGGTCACAATTTGAGTAATTTGCATAGCAAAACTTGGCCAATGCCAAGCAATGCAATAGATGTAAATGGCCAAGGTAAAACCCTCGGCACGTCTAAATTGCGCGCATGCAACGAAATGTGGCGCACATAGGGGACATGTTGCAGCTGTGTCCTTGCAATTGAAATTGCACTTAGTGGTCGCCATCGCCGGTTGACGGCCAAAATTTGTCGCTTTTTACTTGGCAGCCGGCCCAAAACGTGTAGCCCGTTGGGAATTGTGTCTATGCCAAGCTTAGGGTCAGCGTCGCAAACGGCATTTGAACTCGAGCAGAATGCTCCGAACTTTTTAGCGATGACAGCTGCTTAATTAGTTTTCGGACTCGCTGTCTAATTTGCAAAAATTAATTTGGGTCTTTTCTAACCTCCATCCATTTTGTTTATTGATTTTTCTACCTTTCCTGGACGACCCACAACCCGATGCCAACAAAAGCCGAATGCGATTGCACAGGCAGCTTGTTGAATGCCACACCCAAAACCCGAGATTGCCAACCTGCCGCAGAGAAACATCCCCATTAGAGGCAGTGGTGCCGTTGTTAGGCACTCCCCTAAATTGCTCAGTTTGCGTTTCCCATGAATTTTTCATCACACTCAAATGTGCTTACGTGCATGTTATACCCTTAAGTATTCTAACTAAGTATTGGCTGTAAACCGAAAATCAGAATTTGGCTAAACCCTTTGAAATGGAACTTTTGCATTTTTTTAATGAAATTGATCTTTCCTTTATAATTTTGCGTGTGTAAATACACAAACCCAGAAATGCAAAAACGTATTTTTATTCCATCTTAAGTCTTTCCTTGCAAAATTGCGTTATGAGACTTTTTCATTTTTCCAAGTCTATGGAACGTTTTTATTAAACGTTTATTATTTACAAGTGTTTAATAAAAAAATTTATCAAAAATTACTATAATTTCTTAAAAATTCGTCTTTGTAATTTTTAGTCACTTTTGAATCATAAAGTGGGGTTTGAATATTATTACTAATATAAAAACGTAACAAATACCTTAAAAACGTTTTTAATTTAGTGCATTTTCTTTTCTTTCTTTAAACGAACAAAATGTGCAAAATCGATATAACTTTACAAGGGTGCACTTTCCTTTTTATTTATAATGCGCTCTGAGTGCTTATTAAATCGATTGAGTAATGTATAAAAAAAAAAAAAATTAAATGCATTCATCTAATTTTAGAAGGCTGGACATGAGTGAACGAGTTCAGAAACAATACCAATAAACAAATAATTAAGTTATAAATGCATATTTCTTGTCAGAGAGAAACTTCTTGGAACTAGTAAACTAATAGGGCTAGAACCTTGTTTAATAAAGTTTCGTTGAAAGGTTTATGTATGTATGTATTTGATGGTGGCACTATTTCTGTTGTCAAGACCATTTAAAGGCAGCCTTGGGTATTACGCAATAGAATTGGCTGCATTGTTATTTGTAGCTGCTTCTGTTGCTGGCAATGACAGGAATTAAGTCATTTGTCCTTGTGCGCCAGAGATAAGCACAAATACAAAACGAGAGGCAGGTGGGACCGGATGATGCGGTGCAAAGTCTCTTGGGCTGGGGATTGAGCCTGTCTGTCCATGCATATTTATATACATACTTGTGTACTCTATTTATCGTTGAGTGTTTAATGGCAAATGCGTACATTATGTTCAGCTTGGCTAGGGCGCATCATTGTTCATTCCTTAAGCAGCTTCGTAATGTGCCGCCCTCCTTCACATTTTCCTCTCGACGTCTCGTCGCTGTCATCTAATGGCAACGTCCGCTGCTCTGCCTCTGCCTCTGCCGCTGATGGTGCTGCTTTTTGGCTCTGAGTTGTTGGCGAAGGTCAAAGTAATGTAGTACTTTTCGTGTGCTACTTTTTTGCTTTAATGCCATATATATATATATATTTATTTTTTTTTTTTTTTGAGTGTTTATCTCTCGGCTGCCAGCCACAGCCGCAACCATGGAACGTCCAGCAGATCAACATACACATACATATATATATAGAAACATTAAATCAATGTCGCTCGCCGCTTTTCAATACGCTTTTCATTACTCATACGCCGCGTTGGTCACACAGTGGGCGTCCATAAGTGTGGTATTTATTGTAGGGGTGTTTGAGGGTAGGATTTGTTAATTTACTCATGAAACGCCCGCTCCCTTTTTGCCGCTTAATTGCACCGCAGTGCAATAATATGCCATTTATATGAACAGTAATTCACTGGAAAAGTGCGTTGAGGTGAAATTCTCTTGGTTTCGTGGAAATTTATTTAGTTTGTATAATTGGATCTGTGCACATGACAGACTTATCTTTCATCAGAAAACTTTTATAAGTGGACCTAGGATACAGGCAGATAATTAGGCTTTTAAAGCTTAAAATAAAACCATTTGAAATGATTAATATTAATTGAATATTTAAATTATGTATATAATTGGATCTGTGCACATGAGAAGTAGTTCCTATAATTATCATAACGAAAATTCATGATCGCTAATTTATCTTTCATCGGAAAACTTATGATATAGGAAGATAAGTAGGCTTTTTAAACTTAACATAACACGATTTTATATGATTAATACCTGTGCCACCGAAAATTTCTCACCTTAATGGCAGTTCCACTGTTTTTTGTTTATCGCCAGATTTTCCTACTATTTTCCTTCATTATAAACAACGCACACTTCAACTCAATCTTCATCCATCCATAAACTGGCTGTCATATTTAGGTGAAAGAGCGGAAAATATGGGTCGACTTAGATATAAAAAAGCATTATCTTGTCATTACAATACACATACAAATACCATTGCAGATACATAATAAAACTAATTAGAATGCAGTTGTTGATGTTGTTACTGCCGTCTACAGATATTAAAGCACAGTCGCAGCTGCTGCTCCACTTCACATGGCAGCCACTTGACAGTGGAATCTTAAAAAACGCCACTTGTAGGAGATAACAGTGCGAGGAGTAACAGTCAGTCCGTCATACAACAATGTTCTTGGTTGAGGCCTGCATTTGCTCGAGATGCTTGTTTTCTAATCACCTGGTTTTCTAATCAGTTAACTGTTTATTTAATGCTGTCAAAAGTAACACTTATCCACACAAACACTACCACACACTCACATTTACGATATAAGACCCTAGTCTTGAAGTTTTGTCCGTTTTCGCTTTACACGCTTGTTGCTTGGGCACGCGATAGACGGGCCCATCCGTCGTTGCCGGCCGGTATAAACGCTGAATCGAATAGTGTGTAAATGACAACGGCAGCCAAGCATGCAAGCGAATATAAACAAAAAACGGAAAGCAAACCAACAGACAGAGAGACAGACAGACAAACGCACAGAGCAACGAGTTACCGGCAGACAACAATAAGCAATCGACGGACGACGATGACAACGGCAAAAATCTAATCAAACTTTTTTTGGCCTCTTTCTTTTGTGCACTTAATCCACACACACTCAAGCTTACGATTTAAGGCCCCCTTCCATAGAAAGAGAGAGTGATAGAGCGAAAGAGGAGACCAAAAAGAGTACAGCGCACCTTCAAGGAAGCGCTTACGGTAGGGTTCATATATACCAATACATATACATATGTATATGTATGAACATCGATGACTATTTTGTCAATTAACCGAATCGATGCGTAAAAATAGCTTTAATTACCATTTGCCTTACCACACACTGCCTGTAAACTTTTATACTCGTATCGTTCACATTCATGCGAGGGCAGTTCATTGATTATGGACAAAACTGAAACTTTGAAACACTCAAAAAAATATATATACAATTTTTCAAATTACAAAATAAGAAAAATATTCGATTTACATTTACTTGTTATTGTTGTGTGTCACAAATATTTCAAATATAAAAATCCTACAAGCATACATGTGATGTGTATAAAATAGCCTCAAGCATTTCGAATGACCCTCGTATATACTTAGGCTTTTGCCCGGCATTGCCCGATAAATTTCTCGCAATGTTTTTTCAACAATTTTCCTCGGTGCGCGGCCAGCTCATTGTCCATCACTCATTGCTCAATGCATAGGTGAGAAAGTGGCTCGCTCTTTGCCGTCGACGCTGCGCTGCTGCCAGCGCTGCCGGCGTCGAGACAAAACGTGCAAAGAGTCAGTACAGCGCATTCATTTGTTCGGCGAGCGTGCAGCGAAGCGCACGGCGCACAAAACGTAAAACGTACTGGCGAATCGAAGTGAAAGAGATGAGCCGATAACTCGACACTGATATCTTGTGATTAATTTTACTTACGTATTCGGCGGCAAAACAAAAGCAACAGTGCTCGTGTTTTCTTTTTTGTTTTTGTATTTTTAACTGTTCTGCGCATTGTGAAAAAGAATATACGAAATTATAAAGCAAACTTAGCTTCATAAACTGTTGAACAAACGAGCCCAGAAACAACAACGCAAAAAGAAGCTGCCGGCAGCGTCGTCACGTTTGAGAAACGGTGAACTATAAGCACATTAAAGTTAACCGACCTCATATAAATTATCTATACTTATGTACGTAAGATACGTGCTTGCTGAGAGTAATGCATAATTTTCATCACCTGTTTGTTTGCTTGTGTATCCAACAGATCGCGTTGCTGAATACTCGGACGAGGACGAGGAAGCCGAATTCAGTTCCGGTGAATTTAACGACGAATCCAACGAGCTGGCCATCACGGGCTACGATCAGAAGCGTGACTATAATCCGGCCAAGCATGATATGCGCAAATATCGCAACAAGCTGCAAAGATCTGGGATTGAGGATATTGCAATAGTTGGACACCATCAGCACCAGCATCATCCCGTGGACAGTGACAGCGAGTTCGAAATGAAGGACAAGAGCTCATCCCGTGCCAAGTTCAGTCGGGTGAGTCACTCAAAAAAAAAAACAAAAAAAAAACACGAATATTCGTAATTTAAGTACAATGTATTTAGTTCACAAGTTTGTTTTAGAAACCACGCATGTCATTATGCATATACATTTATATATACACTACATAGATATTTATGGTATACATCGTGTAGGCCACAGCAGGTGTGCCCCAATTTGTCCACGTTCTTATTTAAAATAATTGTTTCGCCCGTTTGACATGGCCAGAGTCAAGGGCCCTCTCTACTAAACAGGCTTCCAATTTTAATAATTTTTGTCATGCAAACTGAACAAATAGAATTATTTAGTTATCTTGTGAATGCTAAAAGTGGTAGATTACACACTTTTGCATTTGTTTTTATCTAGGCTAAAAAACAATACACTTGGCAACAAAACGTGCGTAAATATTTACGTTTTAGAAATGTTTTATAAACTTAATATATAGGGAAAATGACAGTTCAAGTTTTTATAAAATGATTTGAACTCCAAATTGAATATTTATACGTTATTTACTAAAAGTATTTGAACATAAATTTTATTAAAGTTTTCGTTTTATTTTAAATTTTTTTTATAAAAATACATAAATTTAAATTTTCCAAAAATTTCATATATTATATCCAATTGTTCACAAGCCAGTGACTTTCACTTATTTTATCATTTTAAATCAATGTTTTTACTGTTTTTCATATTTTAAACTTATAACCAAAAGTTTTTTTGGTGCAAGTTGTTGTTATGATCGCTCATTTTGGCCGACTGCAATTATCAAAGGCTTTGGGCTGTGACAAGCCGCCAGCCACAGACCTGCTCTATATTAGTACTAACATTTATATATACACATTTATATAAACGTTGTTATATTATTTTGTCTGCAGCTATTGTTGTCTCTATGCTGTTTTCGAAATTTTAGTTTGGTGACGCAATAATCAGCTGCCTGCTTGCAATTATTTCCGTAAATCAAAAACATTTTCGGCATTCACTTGCCCAATACCACTTTGTACTTGGCTAAAACATTGCATACCCGTATAGTATACTATATGTACTACCTTTGGGTAATACCATGGCATGGCTAAGAATTTGCGATCACACTTGTTGACAATTGTTGTTATTGGCCTTGAGCAATCGCATATAGCGCATATATTTCGAGTTCAAAAGTGAATAAAAGAAATGCACAAGTCTCTGCCAAGGGATTTAAATGTCACAATCAGAATGAGAATCAGATTATTTTTTTGTTCGTTTCCATTTTGATTTGCATATATTACATTGCTGATGAAGCCTGAGCCACGCATGTGTGGGAATTACGCCATTATATATGCAATGGTTCTGCACTCGCTTCTGGCTAAAATACCATTAACCAGAAATAGCTGCAAGTGCAGTCGTGACAAGAAAATAAATAACTGATTGAATTTGATTACATAACTGTCAGGGAGTAGATTTCGCACGATTCTCAGACAGGACAATAAATTGTGTGCTCGATGAGTAGTTATCCTTTTTTCTTCGGGAGAATTTGATAATTTTAAAAATAAGAATGCACCAGCAAGAGATTGTAAGTTCTACTTTGTTTAGGTATACAAACTTTATGCTGCTTATATATAATATGGTTATTTACGGTTTTATTATGTCTTTTAAACTGAAAGAGTTCGAATTTTCTATACATATTGTATTGAAACTTTCATATTTATATACATATATATATTTCAATAGCGTGCTTAATAGGGATCTGTGACGCATGTCAAAATCTCAGACTTGTTGGCTTAGGTATAATTAGAAAATCAATTTAATATTTCTTTGTGTTTGTTCTGGAGCACCCGCAGACAGAACGACAGTCAGTTGGGGATATTTAGGGACAATATTCCAACGAACTTATAAATATTTAAGCAACAACAAACAGCACGCGGCCAATTAAAAGCTGCAGCAGAACGAATGAGCAGACAGGCCGACACATTTGAAAGAGGGGCGTGCATTCTACATACCCCAACCCCAACTCCCCCCTCATATATGTACAAATTTCCACAGCAACCAGTTGCTAACACATGGTGGGCAGGTTGGATTGTGACGCCCCCTTTGTACGCCTGTCATCCGCACAGGTGTAATATTAGCCAGCGGCTTTTGTTTTCATTTCTGTCAGTATAATGACTGTTGTTGTTGTTGTTGCTGTTTCTTAATGCGTTGCCTTTTATCACCAGGATCATTTAAATGTCTGCCGTAGATAAAAAGTCGCTTAATGACAGACAGACAGAAAGACGGTCAGTCAGGCAGCAGCGCAATTAAAATGCTCTTTTTTATTTAAGCGTCGCAGCTGCATAAATTTTATCAGCTGAAAGTTCCTTCAGATTTTAATGGCCTTTAACAGCCTTAGCTTTATATTTTATGGCCTGTAGCCAAAGCTTTTAGGGTTATATTATGCCAGTCAAGAATAGTCAGACCAGGAACATGTTAAATAAATATAAATATATAAATGTAATGGGAGGTCTTAATAAAGCATATTTAATATATATTGTTTTTAGACTTTAATCGTAAGACAATTTAAAGCTTTAAAATGTTTGCTTAAATGAGAAAATAAAATCAACATTCATGATCAATTTGGTACTTTTAATTTAAACCACTTTAAAATCCTATAATCACAAGTAGATTACATTATATTTAGCTCTTCATCCTATTTATTTATTTTTCCTGTTACCAAAAACTTTTTTGCCTCTCTGTAATATGTAAAGAAGACAGACTTAAGGCTGTTAGATTATTATTTTAGCTTTTATCACTTGTCTGTTTCCTGAATTGTTGAGCTAATTGTGCGCAAATTTTTATATGAAATTTTTCCAGACAATTTCACTGCAGCAGCGCAACTTTAAGCAGAAAATTGTTGCGCTTCTGAAGCGCTTCAAGGCCAGCGAGGAGTTGGAGGATGAATCGCATAGCGGCACCGCTGCGCTGCGCGGTGAGCGCGATTTGGATGCACTCTTTCAGGAGCTGGAGTCGCTCTCCTGCTGCGAGGGCGATGATTCCGGTCCGGACATGGATAGCATATCGATTGGCTCGACGCCGAAGCCATCGCTGCGTCCGTTCTTCACCAACTCGCGGATAATGCTGCACGACAGTCTCGCGGGCAACGGCAGTGCTGCACTTGGCAGCGGCATTGGCGGTGCAACGGGTGAGTTTGTTGCACCTGTTCGTGTTGCAGCCTTAAGTTATTTCATTGCCTTTGATAAGCTACCAATTGATGATGTTGTTGTTGTTTTATGGCGTAACATGTTAAATACGTTGCCCCAATGAACGGCATCTATTTCCGTCTCCGTTTCCGTTTGTCATTGGGACGCTAACAAAAAACAACTGCAGCCCAAAAGCAGGCTACATTTTTTGGCCATGTCCAATTTGACGTACGACTATTGTTTGGTTTATTTTTTGTAACATTATTTTGCCTGTTTTCGGTCAAGGCTGTTTCATGCGAAAAATGTCGCACATCCTATACGCATACACACACACACTTACACAGTTGCGCATACACAGGACACGCGCACACACACAAACACACACAGACAATTGCAAGGTCACGCATTGGGCGTGATGCAGGGGGAGAAAAAGAGACAGGACGAGTGAGAGATACACTTGCATTAAATTCGGTTGACCATTTGGCCAATTGTATGACAAATTTGTACACTTCTGTATATATGTAATAAAGGGGGGCGTAACCGCAGGCGCTGCTACATAATTGCAATTCTTTACACGTACTTTAAGTACGTTTTTTTTACGTTTTCAATTATTAAAGTATATATGTGTTTTTTAATTAACAACTTAAGTACTGACACTTATTCGATTGGAAAGCTTTATGAGTATAGTTTATATTTATTTTAACTATATGTATATATACATATATGTATACATACACACAAACAAAACAAACCAAAAAAAAAAAAAAAAAACAAACAGAAACATTTTGCATGGCTTGAACAAATTTCTTTTGCAGGAAACTCTGAGCGCCGATCATCGGATAAGAGCGACCAATTGACCAATTCATCTTACAATATTGAAAATAACAAAAACCAAAAATGCATTCATTTAACAAACAATAACAATTCGGCTACAACACCAGGTCTGTGTAAATTGCAGCAAAAAAAAACAACTACACCTTATACATAAAATCTTAGAACACCCAACCCCAAAACCAAAATACAACCCACAGCTACAACTCGACACCCCCTCCACTCAAAAAAAAAAAACAAGTACAAGGCACGTTTGATATAGATTAATTGAATCATTGAACCTTTTGTAAGTTAACTATTACGGCAGTCACCATATCCAATGTGCACTGTACTTAACGCAAACACACAATAATGAATAACTTATGCTATGTTATGTTTATTTTTAAAATTCTAAGCCTTGGCCTGCCTCACCATTACGCACGCCCTTACACACAGACACACTCACATACACACACATCTACAAAACTAAACTCAACTCAACCCAATTCAACACACGCAAACAGACGTATACCGTTGCATATGCAATCACAGAGCTTTACTTGAGGGTGTGACCAACGCATCTGCTGCTGCTGTTATTGCATGAGTTAGCAGCGCTGTAAATGTTGTGACGTCAGAAAAAAATACAAATTGGGCGGGCTAATATGAAAGAATGCATTTACATTTACTTTCGACTTTTCTGTTCCACACAATTATTATCAGAAGAAAAACAAAAATAACGTACATACGTCACGCTAGCGCGCTTCTCGCTTTTATAAAACAAACGCAACGTAAACTAATTCCATGTGTTTATTTTGAGCTACTTTCCCAATTAATAAACCCCTAAAAAAAGCACCCTTAATCACAGCGCCAATGGCACTTCCCATTTTCACGGTTCCTTAAAATGTTCCTTGCATGTTGTGGAGTCTTCCCCGCCCGTTTGATTAATTGCGACATTGCCAAGAAAATTCAAGTGGAGCACGCTATACAAATAAAAATAAAACACAATCCAAAGGTGTTTACACACCTTGTGTACATATGAGTACATATATATATATACATATATATGTATGTATACATAGTAGTAAAAAGTGTTAACTCTATTTACGAACGCCGCATTTATTTATTATTTACGATTAAATGTCGTCACATACGCACTGAAGCACCTTGGCATGAACTCTATTAGGGTCACAAGCGGGCCCGTTTGTTTGTGCCGGGGACGGGGTGGGGTAGGCCCGGGCGGGGCGGGGATCGTCGATTGAGTTTTTGGGTTCTCGCGAGCATCTTCAATATCGCTTGCATGTCTATAAAAATAGCTTTTCCTACTTTATTTCGTAAATCGATTTCTAGTGAGCACCCCACCCAATTCAATTATTCCTCTATATCCTTTCACGTGCCACGTTCTCTTGTCCCATGTCGCTCATCCGTTCACCTGTTGTTCTGTACTCCATTCACAGATCGCGCCGGCAATGAGAGTTCCGGTAATGAGGGCAACGCTGGCTACACCGATGGCCAAAACTCCGATCCGCAGAATAGTCCGCCCAGGGACAAGGATTACCTGCGCCAGCAACAGTATCAGCAGCTGACACCGGTCAGCTCCGTCACCGGCAACATGAGCAGCGTTAGCCCCGCCCAGGCGCAGGCGCAGGCGCAGACCGAGAAGCGTTCGCGTCTGTTTCGCACCTCCAGCAACACGATGGCCGTTGGCAATGCCGGCGTCGCCAGCGCTTCGAGCAACAGCAATGCAGCTGCCAGCAAGCGGAAGCACACGCTCAGCCTGAGCGCCGAGCCGCGGTCCGCACTGGAGGCGTGCCTGTCGCCCACAAATGTGGAGCCGCGCAAGCTGCTGCTCGATCAGCTGAGCCGTGTTTTTGCCGGCGACGACAATGCCATACCCGAGGTGGTCACCATCGTTAGTCCGCCAGAGGCGTTGGGCGGTAGCACTTTGCTCGCCAAGCTGGTCACGCTGTTCGCCAATTCCTTCAAGCCGGCCTTTGTGCCACAGAACACGGCCGAGGTGAAGGCGGTGCTGCAGGCGCTCATGGCCAAAATTCAAAAGTAGTAAGTACACAACCCAAATCCCTTCCAGATGTGCGTGTTCACTTAATCATTTCTGCATCTCAATTTCCAGTTGCAATTCGAATGCCAAGCCGCCGCACACGGTGAAGGTGCTGCTCATCGGCGGAGATTGGCTGCAGGGCGCGACTTTGCGCCACTATGTGGAACTGCTGGGCGTGCGTCCGCCCGACTGGCTGAATCACTTGCGCTTCTATCTGGTGCCCATTGGCGGTGGCAGCAGCAACGGCAGCGTGGCGCGTCACCTTAGCCAGATGGATCAGGCATATGCCGCCATGTTTGGCTCCGATAACTGGGCCCAGCTGTGCGAACGTTCGGCGGCCACAGCGGCGGCTGTCAGCGCCGTTACCACGGTCAATGCCACCGCGCTGACGGCCAATCTGGCCGATGCGGCAGCTGTGGCCAAGTCGGACATTGCGGAGCTGGTGCAGCGCATTCAGCGCTATCTGTACGCGGCCGGGCCCTGCACACAGATACCCATTGCCGAGGCCATGGTCAACTACAAGGACGAGGATTCGCGCCAGATCTTTGTGCCTTTTGTTAGCGTAAGTGCAGCCTTTGAATGAATATATTTTGCGGATCCAATTCAAACAGAAATTTTCGCTTGCAGGACGTACGCATCGGCTATTTGGACTCACAGGCCTCGCTGGACCTCGAGGAGAACGCCACCTCCAATATGACTGGCAGCGCTGGCAGCGGAGGCTCCGCGAATGCCTCGAGCATGCCAATACCCATAGGCAATCAGAATACGCCCAATATGCATGGCGGCGTTTCCGGTTCGCCGCCGCAACAGCAACAGATGGGCCAAATGCAGGGTCAGAGCATGGGACGCATATCACCGCCATTGCAGACGCCGCCATCGTCGGGCCAGCGGAGCGCCAATGAGGCGCTAACAACGCCATCTGCTCTGCAAATGCAGACGTTCAGTGGAGCGCTGGCTGCAGCGGAGGCCGTTGAACTGCAGGTGGACTACTGGCCGCTGGTGCGGCCCGGCGATTCGCATGCCAAGGAGTCGAAGGGCGGGATGTCCCGTGGCGGTGACTCGGGCGGCGGCAAGAATAGCATTAAGAGTACGTTTAGGAATCTGCAGGTGTGGCGCCTGCCACAAAATGCACAGCAACTGGGTGATATGTCCAATGGACTGACTGTTAGTTTCGCCACCAAGGAAAAGAAGCAGAAGCAAAGTAAGCACCTCTACTATCCTATTAATCTCCATTACTAAAGTCCGTATTCACTTACAGTTATGCGTCTGGGCAAGAAGAAGGACAAGGAGCGTGATCTCGAAAAGGAGCAGTGCGTCGAGGGTGTTGCCCGTCTAATATGCTCACCCAAGCAGTCGCATCCAGTACCGCTGCGTGGTAAGTTTTTGCCGATTTTCTAATGATCTACCATATAAATGAATATATATATAATTACAGTTTACATTGATGGCACCGAGTGGACTGGCGTTAAATTCTTCCAGTTATCGTCGCAGTGGCAAACGCATGTCAAGAACTTTCCCATTGCGCTCATCGGCTGCATGCCCATGTCATGCGCTGATTTAACCTAGTCATATATATATATATCTAAAATGCCCATTCTCATGCAAACTCGCACACGCAGACACCGCTGAGCAAGGGAGCTAGACACATGCGCGGCAAATAATATTATTATCTAAGATGATTGATAATTTATTTTATAATTAATATTTGTAAATTTTTAGTTAATAAAACGTTTAGATTGTAAATTTCGTATTATTAAGTCATCAATCAGATCGCGAATTGTGAAACTTATCAAAGCTTTTCGAGCCACATACATCACACACACACACACTCAGACACACACCCATAATATGTATCAAATATATACAATTATTATACATGTAGAAATAATAATACTGAACGTTTAACACTTGTTCAAAATAACGCGTATCAAATATCCTGTACGAGAATACAAAACTATGTAGTTACAGTTTCAAGAGTTTATTACCAACAACGTTTTTTCAAAACTAGTTAACCAAGGCTGTTTGCCAAATGGTTTCTAAGCGGTTACAACCTCTAAACTTAGCGCGTTCTACTTTTTGTTTGTTTTGTTGCCAACCAGGCGCCACAATTGAGGAGCATTGCCAAAAAAAAAAAAAAAACAGCTCGTCTGAGCCACATGATCTCAACTTTGCTCGCGCAATGGCAACAGCCTGATATGCTCTGGCATTATCCACTGAACTATCGTATCTATAGTGTATGTTATGCAGTATACTATATATAACTAATAACTGCTTAGCAATGTGAGTTTAACCAACCCGTCGTCTATATACTATCTAAAATCTGGCATTATCTGTATGTGCAACTAGATATATTCGAGATATACTTATACATATATAAAAATATATACATACAAACATACATACCTATCTTATATACATATTCTAACATATGTACTACTCTAATTGTTGTGATTTTTGAAAATTCATAGTGTGAACAGCCGATGCGCAGATTGTATAAGCATATACATATATATATAGATATGTACGAATGTAAGCAGCTGCCGACATTATATAGAAGCAGTTTCAAGCAATATATATATATATACAAGTTGGGTGCGAGTATTTTACCCAGTTTAGATGAAGAGCAAACAGTTGGAAAGCGAGTGCGAAGCGACGTAATAAAATATAAGGCGTGTAGTTTATAAATGTATTATTAAATATATTATATTTAAAGACAAAACCGATGGTCTTTTAATTTGCAAAATTTAAAAAGGCTTAGGGAGCTAAAAATTTCTGCATCAACGCACATGAATGATTTTATGGTGCGACAGACCATTGACTAGAATCGAGCGTCTCCTGAGACCTAGAGCACCGTCAATGCCGCCAGGTGGCAGCAGAAAAGCCAAGTCCTCGTGACCCTTCGGCTGGGCAAACTCCACAAGATTGGCATTGCTCTCGCTGAGGGCCAACAGCGACCATACGGCCAGATTACGTGTCTTACCATGGCGTGCTAGAACGTAGAACTGTGAAAATGCCAAGTTTACTGGGTACTCAAGGTGAGGTTTTGTTTGCTGCACTCACCTCATCCTGGTCATCAATCAGGTAGCCCACAACAAGCGCCCAATGGGCTCGATGGCCGGACCTTTGGCAGGGTGCATGATTGACATCGGCATCGTAACTGCATTTATGCGTGGATTTAAGGTCAACCAAAGGTTTTACAGAACCAACTTGTATAAATACACAATTGTTTGTATCACTTTATTATTAGCAATCTAAATACAATTTGTTGAAATGCAGATTTATAAACTAATAGCTAAGTTGTCAACGGCTATCCCACCCGCATGGGAGGCGACACCAATATGACGCCGTCTCCTCGCACGAACAGCATGGGAATGGTGCGCTTGGTGGTCTTGTAGACCTCCTCGTAAGTTTCCTCATCAATTTCAACGGTGGTTACCGTTTCCTCGGCATCGCCCAGCACCATATTTAAGTGCTGATCGAAGGCGTGCAGTCGCCCCCTCAATTCCCGCTCGTTGCGCATTTTTACGTACACCTTCTCGTCCAAGCTGAGGCGAATAAGGTCAAGCGGCTCCTTGACCGGCAATATTACCTGGCTGAGCTGCAAGTACGGAAGTTAGCACAATAGCAGCAGATAATATGTGTCAACGTACCTGTTCCTCTTCAGTTGCCATTTAATAAATAATAAATTCTCAAATACTCTTTTAAATCGGGAAATAAATTCCAGCTAAATCTTATTTTGTTTTCTTATGTTCACTTTTTTGCACTAAATAATACCAACATTTAGTATCTGATTGGCAGCACTACACGCGGTTTTAGTGCTGCCCATCAAAATGTAATTCAAATATATCTAAATTCTAAATGCTTTGAAAATACCCCAACTTTTTCAATTAATCAAGAAACATTGTTTTGAAAAAGGATACGGCACCAGTAAACAGGCTCCAGCGCATAGCTGCTCCTTGATTTCGGCACAATTTAAAATGCCTTCATGAATTCGACAAACACCTGTGCCGTTTAAATGCTTTTCCGTCAATTCAAACAAATATTGCACGCTAAACATTTCGCCATTCCTTGTGTACTTCTGCAAAATAGCATCTGAGAGTAGTTCCTGCGCGTTTGGCTGTCCATCGAGCATCATGCTCAGTGCCGTCAGGCCACAGGTGGGTCCCACCTGTAATATAAACTTTAAGCCGATACGCAATAATCACATGGGATATGTGCTAACTTGTAGGATACTGGCGATGGCATAATATTGGCATCTCTTCGGCTCTAGGTGTTGGCAAACGCGACTGAGAAAGCAGCCCTTCTGCACCTCTGGATATTTCAGTGCCCAGCTGCACTCATCGTTGGGTATTTGAATAACAGGAACAGTAATGTTATCTACTTTAGAGGTTGCACGACAGCTGTTTATTTTAGTCGCTGTTGTTGGTGGCGGCGGTGGAATAGGCGCAGCTTCTGACATTTGGGTTTGAAACGCGACTCGTTGACCGAACACACAGAACACAAAAATAAACAACAGCTGATTTTATATGCGTCAAGTTACAATCGATCATTTGTGTTGATTCTTAAATTTGGTTCCGGGACCGGAACCACATTTATTGTTTTATGTTTTTAACACTATGTCAAAGAATTTTAAATTCAAATTTTTTAAGAATTAAATTCTCAAAATTTATAAATGTATTTACTTTAACGAAGCAACTAAAATAGGTTCATTCAATATGTCTATCAATCTCCTAGTTCACATAAATATGATTCTAATGTATTTTATTAAAATTTGATTATTTAACTAGAACTATTAAAATCTGACATATTCTTATTGTACGTACATCAATTAACTTTAAAATGTGCAAGTAGAATATAATGAAAATCGATAGGATAGGGTTTCTTAAAGATATGGCGTTTTTGTATTTCATTCGTTTTATTCATTATTAAGGAAATAAATCAAGGTGCAGGGCTGTCGTGAGTTGGCTCACAAAAAAAAAAAAAAAAAGATTTTAACAGTTCCAGAGTCAACAGTAAAATTAGAGTTGATCAAGAGCAAGCAGCACCGTAAACAGAATGCCAAACAAAAAGATTGGAGATCAACCCAGAAGAAAGAAAAATAAAAATAAACAAATTTGTAATACATTTAATTAACATATTTGGTTTATTAAATTGTTCAACTATTTTTTGGCCTCCTCCAATGCGACAGTTAGCACCTTCAACTTTTGCTCATAGGCTGCTTTTAAATCCTGTCAGATAGAGTTGACATCCATATAATGTTAGGTATGTGCTTTGCTAGAGTTTACAAGTTTCTCACCTTAAATATCTTCGACTGTGTGTCATATTCCGCGCGAAGCTTATCGTAGACAGCCTTCGAGATATCCAGCTTCTTTTCGGTAAGCAGGCACTTGTCCTGCTCGGCTTTGATCCACAGCTGGCTTTTTTCCAGGCGTGCCTGGGTGTGCTCGCACTCGGCAGTCTTCAATTGGAGCATGTCTTTGGTCACTTGCACGACGTCCTTAATGGACTCCACTTGATTCTTAAGCACCGCAATCTGTTGTTCCTGCTGCTTGTTGACTTTGGTCTTCTCGAATAGCAACGTTTTCGCCTTGAGCAGCAGTTCCTCCTGCTCTTGCCGTGACTTTGGAGCATCTGTTCCGCCCAGCATCACCGATTGCTTCAACGACTGCTCCAAATTGGCCACTCTCTTCTGTAAGCGCTCATTCTCGCATTTCGCATCCTGTCGCAGATATATTTTCATGTAATTAACGACGAATTCAATTCACCATTCGATACTAACCTCAAAATCTTTACGCAGCGCACCAATTCTCTTGCGGGACTCCTCTAGCAGCGCTTGTTTTTCGCTCTCCAATGTGAATACCATGTCGAGCAGTTCGTTCTGTGGCTGTGCTCCTGGCTGCTCCTCTTGTCCGCCCTGACCATTGGCTGCAATTGGCGCCGTTTCATTGTTATTCACATCGCCTTCCACATTGTTTGCAGACATTTTTCCAAAGTTTAATAAAAAATTATTCACACGGTATATGCTGCTTTTGCGACTGCTTCAGCATTTTGTTTTCTTTTTGTATTTATAGACAAAATAGATGCATGGCCTATAAATAGACTCTACCTCTCGGAGGCGCTCTCTAATGTACTTCTCTCAATACTCTCTCATTTCAAAATAATAAAAACATTCAGTTTCGAATTTAGTTTTGCATACGCCGCAGCATATTCTGAAGTTTCATTTATTATGCATATTACATGAATGAGGGCTTATAAATGATGCGGGTTAATACAAGTCGCGGTTAGCAAAGAACAATTAAATTGTTACAATTAAATGGGAGCGAAAGTTTGCAGTGAGTTTTACATAAGATTAAGTGCCTAACCAAGTATAAGAAATGCCAACAGTAGCGTCAACGGTTCCATTAACCGTCTAACTCGCCAGCGGCGCAGGCATCGCCGTAGCTCTTGCCGCTCTTGTCCTCTGGATTCAGCTTGATCATGTCATCAATGCGCAAAATTGTGATGGCCGCCTCCGTGGCGAACTTCAACGACTTGATCTTGGACATAGCCGGCTCCAGCACGCCAGCCTTCTTATTGTCACGTACTACGCCCTCAATCAGATCCAAGCCGGTCCACTTGAGCTCGCCATTCTTGGAGTTTGTTTGGCTGGAGTTGTGGTAGGAGCGCAGCTTGGCCACCAAATCGGTTGCGTCCTTGGCTGCGTTGACAGATAAGGTTTTGGGAATGACCAACATCGATTTAGCGAACTCGGCAATAGCCAGCTGCTCCCGCGATGACAGCGATGTAGCAAAGTTTTCCAGGTAAATGGACAGTGCTGCCTCCACGCAACCGCCGCCGGCAACAACTTTTTTGCTTTCCAGCACCCGCTTCACCACGCAGAGAGCATCATGCACGGAACGCTCCATCTCATCACAGTAGAAGTCGTTGGGACCACGCAGAATAATCGAAGCAGCAGCGCTGTAAACACAAAAACAAATAGATAATCATTGATCACGCTCATTTTGTGGGTGCACAATATCTTACCGTGCTTTGGTGCCCTTGATGAGAATGAGCTCATCATCGCAAATGCGCTCCTGTGCTACCTCAGCGGCTTCGCCCACCATCGAAGTGTCGAAGCTCTCCTCGCCATCCATGTTTGTCAACGACGTAAGGAATGCGGCACCCGTTGCCTTGGCAATGATCTTCAGGTCGCTCTTCTTCACGCGACGTACAGCCATGGCGCCGGCCTCGACAAAGTACTTCATACACAGATCGTCAACACCCCCACTGACCAACACAACATTAACGCCGGTGCCCAAAATCATGTTGATGCGTTCCTTCGTGATGTCCAGCTCACGTGCGCGAATGGCCTCTAGTTTGTCGGGGTCATTGATCAATACCTGGACGCCCATCTTCATTTTTGTCTTCTGCAGCGAGAAGTCCAGGCAAGCAATCTTTGCGTTCAATATTTTCTTCGGCATCTGCTGCGAGGCAATGGTGCAGTTCAAGGCGTATCCTGGAATCAGAACCGATTCGCGTGCTGACTTGCCGTGAGCCTTCAGCACGTTTATCGCTTTGATCGAGTAGGCGGTCTGTCCCTTGGGGTCGGTGATCCTCACAGCCTGCGCGGCGTCGACGACCATGGTGGAAAAGAATTCAGCATCTGCGCCAATGATCTTGGAGCTCATTGATGTCTTGGCAATATTGATAAGTGAATCACGGCTGAGCTCCTCCACCGGTGCGGTAAGATGTTCGGAAATGTACTTGCACGCTTCCTTGCAGGCAATACGATAGCCAGAGATAATTGAGGTGGGATGAATTTTCTGCTTGACCAGCTCGTCAGCATTTTTCAATAGCTCGGCGGCCAAAATGACCACGGATGTGGTGCCATCGCCAACCTCCTCGTCCTGAAGCTGAGCCAATTCCACAAGCACCCTAAAGAACAATGCAAATATTACTCTTATCACAAGAGCAGCTAATCAACTTACTTTGCAGCTGGATGCTCCACCTCAAGCAGACGCAGAATGGTGGCTCCATCATTGGTAACGGTAACATCACCAATATCATCCACCAACATTTTATCCAAGCCGACGGGGCCCAGGGAACTCTTGACTATGTTCGATATGGAAAGCGCTGCCATAACTGTCATAAAAAAAAGAAAATCACAATTATAATGTGGTTTTAAATAAAGAAAGCTATGAACGCCCGAAGCCATAACCTCACTTTAAGGACTCATCTATCATACTATTTTCATGATTTTGTTGCTTTGTTGTAAAAAGCCAATTTTTAAGCTAAGAAACATTTTTAGCATTTTGTTCCAGAAGATTCTACATGACCATCTGGGGGTCTCATTGGCAACGTGCTTGCCCCCGGCAACTTGAATAGGCGCAGCTGTTGCTGAATGCTATTAATTCTTACCGTTTTGTGTGCGCACCGGAGCGCCAGACTGCCGCGTGCCCGCGATGGATAAGGGACTTGCCATTGTCGACATTTTTGAACAGTTGTGTGTGACTTTCAATAAAAATTTTAAAAAATTAAACAGGCACTGTTACTGCTCTCAGTGAAAAATTGCCGCACGCTAAACCGCCTGACTCAGAGTTAGTGATGGACTTATTCACACGACGTCGATATCAATTAATCGATAATAAGCAAAATGTCGGTTTTCAACTTAATAAAAAGGTAATTCTTTTAGAAATTAAAAAAAAAACTAATTAAATACTATATACAACTTTTTTTTAGGTATGAATTTAAATTATATTTGAAATTCTGTATGGAGGCAAACGGGCGAGCATCTTCTTTAATTCTTATTATTGCGGTGTGTTGAACAATGTAATAAACAATCGTCGCAAAATATTGATTATTCGATATAAAGTGTTTGTTAATTTATGATCGATATACAAAAACACGATTACTCGATATGACATTAATAAAACCGCGGCAAACAACAAGACATATATTTTTGTTTTATAAGCATTTCTTATTGTCTTAACTTCGTTTTTGAGCGTTTTAGCGTTTAATCAACATACAAAATGAGTCCCACTCCATCAAAAATACCATTACCTGCCGCCGAATATAAAACACCAAAGAAGCAGAAGGAACCGTCACGTCGTTCAAAATCGGCTAGTCTAAAATCCATTGAAAATTTAAAGGATACGGAGGAATCAAGTGGTTCTGAGGTCGAGGAGCAACCACGCACACGTCGCTCAGCCCGCAAGCCGAGCCCCACAAAAAAGTATCTGGACTACAGAGGCGATGTGGCAGGCCAACATATTGTTGTCAATTACGTTGAGTGCACGGATGAATCAAATGAACTGCAGTCTGAAAATGATCAAGATGATGCTCAGGAGCTTGGCGTTGCTGCAGCAAAGCCGAGCGCACGAGATTTACAGTTAATACAGGCAGACTACAATGTGGCCGGAACCAGCTTGTTTGGCTTCAATACGCCCAAGAAGAGGGATGCCATGGCGATGGCTGCCCTCAATGCCACTCCGTGTACACCGAAGACGCCAAAGACTCCTCGGCTGGGTGTCAAAACGCCGGACACGAAACGCAAAAAGGCAGATCAGCCAAAAACTCCTTCACATGTGCGAACACGCGTGAAGCAACGTAAATAGCACTTGGCTAACTAAATCACTAAACCAACTCACGTTTACTTCACTCTCTTACAGAAATAGCTAAAATTGTGGCCGACTCCGATGATGACTTCTCCGCAGACGAAAGTGACTTTCGTCCCAGCGACGGCCACTCCTCGAGCAGCAGCAGCAGTAGCAGCGACGGAGCCGCATCGGACAACGACGCCGCAGACGACGAATCGAAAACACCATGCAAAGCCCGCCGGGCGATTGTGGTGCCTGTGCTGCCGAAGACGCCATCTGCAGCGCGGCAGCGACAGTCTGCGCGTGTCAAGAGATCCAACGAGTTTGTGCCTGAGAGCGATGGCTACTTTCACTCGCATGCCAGCAGCAAGATACTCACCTCGGATCACACACTGGATCGCTTGAAGAATCCGCGACTGGCAGCGGATCGGTTGTTTAGTCTGCTGGCTGATATGAAGGCATCGGCTGAGCACGAAACGGCCATCAATGCGATTATGGAAGAGTATCGCTCGTACTTTTCCAAGTGGATGTGTATCCTAAACGAGGGCTTCAACATTCTGCTCTATGGCCTAGGCTCCAAGCGACAGCTGCTGCAGTCCTTTCATCGTGACATTCTCGCCCAGCAAACGGTGCTGGTGATCAACGGCTTTTTTCCGAGCTTAACACTTAAAGATATGCTAGACAGCATTACTGGCGAGATTCTGGATGCTGGCCCGAGTCCAGCGAATGCCCACGAGGCCGTTGACATGATCGAAGAGGAGTTTGCACTCATACCCGAAACGCATCTGTATCTGATTGTGCACAATTTAGACGGCGCCATGTTGCGCAATGTTAAATCTCAGGCCATTTTGTCGCGCCTGGCGCGTGTACCCAACATTCATTTACTGGCCTCCATAGACCACATCAATACTCCTTTGCGTAAGTAGCGTAAACTCCATTACCGAACCAGATGAATTCAATTAATTTTGTGATTTAGTTTGGGACCAGAACAAGCTAAGCAACTACAACTTCTCCTGGTGGGATTGCACCACGATGCTGCCCTACACGGACGAAACGGCGTTCGAGAACTCGCTGCTGGTGCAGAATTCAGGCGAACTGGCACTCTCTTCGATGCGAAGCGTATTCTCCTCGCTGACGACAAACTCGCGAGGCATTTACATGCTGATTGTCAAGTTTCAGCTGAAGAACAAGGGTAATGCCAACTATCAGGGCATGCCTTTCAAGGATTTGTATTGGAGCTGTCGCGAAGCCTTTTTGGTTAGCTCAGACTTGGCATTGCGCGCTCAGCTGACAGAATTCCTGGATCACAAATTGGTCAAGTCGAAGCGCAGTGTTGATGGCTCCGAGCAACTAACCATTCCTATTGATGCGGCACTGTTGCAGCAGTTTCTGGATGAGCAGGAGAAAAAATAGTCGCTCGCATTTAGAACATATTAATTTATTATCTAATTTGTTAAATACAATTACAATTTGCTTTTTAAAAATTTTTCCCGTGTTGTTTACCATTAAGTTCTATTACATATATATGTATATGTACTCGTACGCTCTGTTCGGTTCTCCGATTTCACTTTTTATTGTTTTCTACACATTTAGATTGGCATGCAAAAAATGTCTCTTAGTAGCTTTAATATGTTTGCTTTTGATATTATCCATCTTCAGTTTGATTTGCTGCCTCACTAGCGGCATTCACACAGCACTCGAACTCTTAAATTTATTGCTTGCTTTGGTCAATTCGAATGAAACACACACAAACAATCGTTCTACGAAGCATACAAATAAATTATGGCTGAAAGCACTTAATAATTAGGCAATTGTATGCCTGATCCGATTATTTCATAAATAGCATTTTTTTTTTTGTTGTACAGTGTGTGCCGTGCAAACACCCTTTAGATTTTTATTGTTTGTTGTGCATTTTAATTATCATATGAGAACGGAATCAAAAAAACTAATGCTATGTATTTACATTTTTGCAAATGCGAAACTTTCTTCCAACTGCTTAATTCCATATCATTTAAATTGATTATTGATACGATTGCTAAATTCTATGTGCATCATTACCTGAACTAAAGAAGTACACATTAAGTTAGGTTTAAGCGGTCTGTCCTTATAAAAATTGTAATATTTATAGTTGGATTATCACTTTTACTTTATTCGTTTGTCGGCTCTCACTTTTAATCTTTTTATTTTTTCATTGCAAACAAGACATCAGATGGGCAAAATCCTCAATAAGCTAAAATTTTAGTTGGGAAAACAAGCCTAGACTTAACTGGCGTCTCATCAGGTCATGGTAAGGGTCATCACCATACATCACACTCCCACGGATACTTGCATATGGTTCCCCACTGAATTAGGAGGCCTCGATGTTAGTTTATATCAAAGACTTAGTTGTTTTTTATGTTTTTGCTTACTATACACAGAGTGCTACATTTTGTTTTTATTTCGACAATGTTTTTGATGTGGTTTCTTTTAGTGTTTTTTTTTATACAAGAAATTAAGAAGTTGCATTAAATACTTAAAAACAAAAAACTTTAAAGTTTATTTTTAACGAAAAAGAGAAGAAATTTAATGTATACCTTGTATTCTTTAACTGTTCTATTTTTTAAGGGGTGTGTGTGTGTGTAGTGTGTGTAGATTGTGGTGTGTGTAACGGCGGTGGTTGCAGCGAGCGCAGGTTTGTTGTGTGTGGTGTGGTTGGGAAATAGTTTTCGGTAAATACAAAAATAAAACCTTTAATGCTCTCTTGAATTCAATTAGCAGAGTTTACATATACACAATATATAAATCAACTTCATTATCATATCCGTATCATTATGCATTAGTCATACTCATCGAATATACATCACAATCAAAGTGTACGCTTTGTAATTATACGCGGTAATCATAATAATATAGTTAATAATAATAATAATTATAATAGTTACGCATTTTATTTATTATTTCTGTTTTTTTTTTTTTTGTATTTATGTTTATATTTGCCTTTCGTTTACTTATGAACTTTATACTTATTGATTTTTAAATTGTTTTGTTTGTGGTTTTCTCTTTTTGTTGTTTTGTTTTAATTTTTCTTCTGTTTTAAATTTCATCTTAAAATTAAGCATTAAACATAATCATAAATCAACAAAATAAAAATATTACATTTATCAAGTTTTTGAAAATTAAATTACTCGATATCGAAACAATAAACGGCATTTTTCCATTCTGCTGTTGCTTACGCCAGTTGCTTTTGTTGTTATTATTGATTTTACTTGCAGTTGTTGATTTTTCTGTTGTTTTTGTGGTAGTATAGCAGATAAATTTCTTGATTAAATGTTCAAGTTGCATGCAACCGTTAAAATATATGTTACAATTGGTATTGTTGTTGTTATTATTATTGTTATTTCTTTTGTTGTAGGTATTGTTGTTGCTTGTTGCTGTTGCTTTTGTTGTTGTTGTTGTTGAAGTTGCATTTGAATTGGTTGCTGCTGCTGTTACTTGGAGTGCTGCTGCATTATGGTTTCAGCTCATTTTCACGCGTTTCCTTGGTGGTCCAATTGGTGGGATTTGTTGTGTTGCGAGTGCACGAAATGCCTCCGCTATCAAATGTGAATGTGTTGTGATCATATTTTGCCAGCCAGTGGTTTCCATCACATCGGTGGCATGACTGTAAATAGAGGAACAACAAAATTGATTAACTATGGATCACAATCGAACATATATATATATATACATAAAATACACTTACGTATTAATGAAATCTATCGTTTGTGCTTTCAATTGATCCGCACTGTGGAGATCAGCTAATATTAACGTTTCGGCTGCTGTTTCAACAGAGAGATTGACGCACAGCGCCTCCTCACACATCACTTTCAGCTTTTCGAGTGCGTACTGTAAACAAGGAGAGATACAAATTAGTTCAATTAAACACTCACTGATGAATGTAGTCATATAATCGTTACCTTATCAGCAGCCGCTAAGAGATCATCAGCCATTTTTTCTAGGTTGGACGCCTTGCCGGTGTATATGAATCGGAGCATCTCTTTGAGAACCTCATGATCCACATCGGTTATGGCGACACGATTCAGCTTGCGCTCCTCCATCTCGTGCTCAAACATGGCCGCAAAGACATCACTCCGCGCTATTCGTTACGGATGAACAAAGAGACGCATTAACGATTCGATCCGCCGGATTAGAGTTATAATCGCTTAGCTGTTTACCTGCCAGGATGGCCTTGTGCGCTTGAAACTCACGGCCGCCCACCGAGAGCGTCACATCGCTGAATTTCTCGTTGTCAAAGAGATTGCCGAGATCTTCAGAGAGCTTGCACTCGGGCACTTTGAACTGCACTATATTGGATTGTCCGGAGATGTTCACACTGTCCGCCACGACGCTGACCTCGCAGAAAATTGTCAGCTTATCCTCGGGCAGAAGACCGTTGGCCTCGTCCAAGAGAAAATCGCGGCGTATGAACTTCTTAAAGCCCCAATCTTTGCCCTGCACGAAACGGTAAGCTCTGCCAAATGGATTTTAGATTAGTATCCGATAGCGATAATATCTGGATTGTTGATGGGATTTACCGCTGGGATTCCATTGCTTTGGTTTCCTCACGTTTTGCATTTAGTATGGAAAATTTGAACTTGGCTCTCACTTCAGATTTGTTACACGAAACTAACAGTAAATATAATGATAAGTAATCCTTGCTCTCCTCATCTAGACCCTTGGGATTAACCCGTAAACACCTGCAATTAATAGAGATCGTAAGTATATAAATATATAGAAGAGATTCTCGCATTTTAGTTACCATTTTAGTTTGTCATTAGCACCGGCTGAGAATGTGGACGATTTGAGTACTTCACCCATTTCTTCCCGACAAAAACTAAAGTTATTTATGGTCCACATATAACTAAATTTAACCACTTTGACCTGCAAATTGAAGAGAGATAGAGAGATAAAGTCAATAAATGGAAATGAAATATGTTTGCATCTTTCTCCTTAGAGATCCTCGGACCTGGCTTCAGTTACAGTTTGGGCCAACGGAAATGCATTTTTTCCGGGCCAAGAAGGTACGCACCTAACCACAAAAATGGATTCAGTTTACCCAAATGGTAATTCGAGCACAGTCGGCAAATCCATAGGAATGCGGAGTGTACACAAAATGTTTGCGCATTGTCCGGGCATGCGCAGGTTTTGTCTTGGCTGTGCATTGAAATTGAATCCTTTTAAGGGTGGCGGAAAGGGTAGGGGAGGGGATTTAAAGGGATTTGGCGGACTTGGCTTACCTGCGTGTAACACCAGTTCTCAGCAACTGGCGTATTCACTTCCGGCAGGGGCGGCGAGGGTACACGGCTGACCGCCATTGTGCTACTGGATGCGTGCAGGTTCGAGGTGACTCTAGCTGTTTGGCTTGCCTGACATTCGTTAACCGGCAATCTGCAAGTGGAAGATCAAAGAGTGTGGTTAGATTGAGTCTAAAATTGGTAACTATTTGTATGTGTGCATTTATTTATAGCTGAATTGGGCTGATCGGCACCTTGGTTCTTGCAGGAGATCCATGATGCTGCGCTCGAACTCAATCTTGACAAGGTTGCTGTCGGAACTCGAGTGTCTAGCCAGTAGATTGAGCAGCTTTAAGAGCAGAGAGTTCTCCAGCTTGCCGCACAAATCACACAAGTGAACGCAAACGCGGAAATACCAAAAATTCTTAAGTACTTAAGCTCTTAAATTATAATTTGTTTAATTTCTATATTATATATATTTATGCGACTGCGACTGCGACTGCGACAGAGACGAGACAGACACGGAGACGGAGACACAAGCACATTGAAATCACAAAACGGAATGCGCCAAAATGTGCAGCGGGCATAATTGCAAGAAAGGCGCGCAAATTTGGCAAATGAGCGAAAGCTGACCGTTAACCGTTATTGCGCGTATATTGAGTGAGAGATCAACTGAGCACTGAGTGGGTGCAGAGCGCAAGAAAGAGAGTGCGCGACAGCTTTCGAGCACAGGCTGTGTGTGGATTGTGTGAGAGCGATTCCAATTGCAGTTGTTAAGAAAATGAAGAAGAAAAAAAAGAAGAGCGGAGACACGACCGTCCTGCTGAAGAGGCAAATGAAAACTGAAACACCAAAGTGTTGTGTGGGCTTGGAAAATCTAAGACGGCCAAAATGCGACACAGGATGCAGCAGCAAGGATAACAGCTCAGGCAGAGCCTGCAGATGACAGCAAACAATAGACCAAAATGTAGCCAACAGTGGAAAATTGACAAACAATGGGCGAGACGACGGCGAGGCGGCGGAGAGAGGATCTGCTACAACAACACGAGCAACAACAAACACAGCGAACAATGAGAGTTTTGTGCTGACGCAGATGCACAACAGTACAGAACGGAACAGAACAGCAGAAACATTTTTATATACAATTAGGCATAGAAAAACTGGGAAAAATCTATACAAGGCTGTTGCAACAACAAGAACTGAGATTTTCTAGGAGTTGCCACTTTTGCCGCTCAGCTGGCTGCATCTGCTGCTGAGCCGCGAGCCGAGGCCATCAAACGCTTGAAAAGGACCTTCAATGCGTCTGTTTCTGACCGCGCGAGCTCGTGTGTGTGTGTGTGTGTGTGTGTTAAAAGGTTGACGCATATATCAAGGTGAACAAACCGTAAAGCAGCATCGGAAACAGCCGCAGCTCAGCAGCAGCAGCAGTCACAATAAAAACATCAGCAACAAAAATAAAAACAATAACAAGAAAACGGAGTCAGCGTGCAGCAAGCAGCGCAGTCGTCGACGACGTCAATCATGCGGAGAAGGCAACCGCTGAGTCGTCAGGTTTAGTACCTTCAAGTAGCTTTATTCAATTTTAGTGAGTGTGCTTTAATGTTAATGACATTGATTTGGCATTGAACGACACACACAAACACACACAGAGAAAGAGAGATACACAAACACCTGCGTAAAACACAAGCTGCCGTCTCTCTTACGCTCACGCTCTCAATTGCGCTTGTAATTTTGCGCTCTCTTCGCGTCTGTAGCTTCGAAGGGCCAGAGCCGAAACTTTTGTTTGTTATGACATTGGAAACGTTTAGCTCAAACATACTTTGGCGGCGCCACAAGGCAAAGCCCATGGCGCACATGGCTGAAGTTAAGGTTAAACGAGTCAGCAGAAGTGCAGGGGGAGGAGGAGGGTCAGCTGAGCTAAGTGATTTTCGGCAGCCGCGGTGAACAGTTAAGCTCACGATGATTAATGAGTTACAGCGAGAACTCCCAACGTAAACCAATGACTCAGCATTCTGACTGATTAGGCTGAACCTTAAATTGCTGAAGGATGGACCTGCATAAAATTATAAACTGTGGGATATAATGTAGGGTTAACAAATAGTCAAATCAGTTTTGTAAAACAAAATTTTAATTGTTATTATTTTATTATATTTTGTATAAGAGTGAAAGAAGCCAGGCAGCAGTAAAAGTAGTTTATAGTTTATAATATCGAGTGTCTACTGTACCGAGCGCTCAGCTGCCTTGATTTAAGGATCAGTATTTTTGCTCTTTTCTTTCCTTTCTTCTCGCTGTGCAAACAAGCAGCGCAGTCGTGCCGCCGCCACCGCATTTGCCGTCGGCAGCTGAATCGAATGCATTTAGTTACGGACACGCTGCCGCTGCCGCTGTCGCTGTCGCTGTCGGTGTCGCCGTCGCTGCCGAGGCAGCACCTTGAGTGATCTCTAGCGCAGCGCAGAACGTTTCTATTCAATTGTGGGCCCAGCAGCAAAAGAGCAGGAAGACAGCGACAGAGAGTCAAACAAAGCAAAGAGAATTTATGATAAAGCGCAGCACGTGTTAACACACACAATAAATCGGCTTAGCTGGCGAAGGAGCAGGAAAGACATTTTATGGGGGTTTGTGGCAGCCAGCTGCACAACGAATTAAATGAAAAGAAAACCGCGCCAAATTTGGACTGTGAACACTTACAACTTTTCACCAATTTTCCGCCAAATGTAGCTTGTTATATAATTGAAGTCGACGTTGACGCGTGTTTTGCTTTTCACACACTTCCGGCAAGTTTTCATTAGCATTTAAATGAAATTTGATTGAAAAAAAGCCTTCAAAAGCACACGAATGTCGACAACAAAAGGCAGGCCAATAATAAAAATGGTGAAAATTTTCATTTTTACAACAAATTATCGCATGAGTTTTCACTCGCTTGTTGTTGTTGTTGCCGTTTTCACCAACAGCAGCAGCAACAAAACAACAACAGAAGCAGCAGAAAATGCTCCTTTCACTCGTCCAACAACAACAACAAATAAGTCGAGTGAAAAACGTTTTAAAGAAAAGGAAATGCTTTTCATTTTATATACACACACTAACATATGTATGTATGTATGCGTGTATATAAAGGCGATGCAAAGATAAATACAACAACAGAGCAGAAACGGCCTGGCAATTTAATTTAAATAATGTGATCTTTCATGCCAATGAAAATGATTTCAAAAGAGAAACTACTCTTAGCGCGCGCTCATCTCTTCACTTCCGCTACTAAATGCAGCAACAGCAACAATACATAGCTATCCACCCACTGCTCATGCAATTTCTCTCTCTTTCTCTCTCATCATACATGTGTAAGTGTGTATGCATTTATTTTGGGGCCGATGTCAACACTTTGACGCATATTAATTTTGTAAACTCCCACGCTCAAGTTTCGTTTTATCGTTACGTTTCGTTTCGCTACTTTTCTTTTATTTGCCGTAGTTGTTGTTGTCTTAGCTGCTTCGTCTTTCGGTGGAGTCAGTCGTCAATTTGTTGCGTCGCTTGTGTCCATTTGCCTGTTCGAAGGCAGCGCAGTTGAGACAAAGGCCGACCTATAAGGAGAAAGCTCCACAGCGTCTCTCCCTCTCTGTCTATCTGCAGTTTTGCTTGCATTTTTCGTGAAAGTCGCTGCCAACTGCGAAGCTGCTGCTGCTGTTGCTGTTAGTGTTGTTATATAAAATGTATAAATTCATTTAAGTAGAGTGAAATTTGTTCGTTTTAATTTAACTTGCAACTATTTAAGCGATTCGAAGTTTGCATTCGCTAAAAAGACTGCTATCTGTAATGGTGAAGATCGAGCTTGAATATCCACAAAACAAAACTTTTAAGAAAAAAGTTTTCTACATGTTTTAAAGAAAGAAAATTTAAAGTAAATGCAGAGGCCAGCGAGGCCTTGCTAAGTTTTGACACTTTGGCAAGCAGCATTGCAACATAAATGAAAGTTTACACTAGTTTCGCGTTAATAACGAATAATGACAAAGGGAAAACATATTTCAGTTACGTAAGCATTACAAGCAGCATTGAAATGAGTCGAAGCCGCACCGCGCCGCGTCGATGCTGGCCTGTATTTATTTGTATGGCTTGCGCTGTGTGCGCAGGCGCGTAGGCGTCAACAGCGTCGGCAGCGGCAGCGACAGCGAATTTCACCCGACCGCAATGTAACCGAAGCCAGGCGACGTAAAACGAGAGCACATCGCTGCTAGGCACGAATAACGAAACGAAACGAACGAAACGACAACGACAACGCTTTATGTAATCGTAAGCGCAGCAACAACAATAACAATAACAGAGCTCTGCTTGCGGTGAATAAAACTCGTTTGATGACGTTGCGCAGCAAAGCTTAGCTTACACGCGGTCTCTCCCTGTCTCTCTATCCCTCTCTAGCTCTCTTGCGCTCTAGTCAGCACGTTGCCGTTTAGCGCATGGCGTGTGTATTGTATAATAGTAAAAAGTCATACAAAAGTCTCATTATCATTATCGTACGTCATTAATGTACTTCATTATCGTGTTGAGCCATGAAATGAAATCAATAAATTAATAAACATTTTGTGCCCATTTTTTTTTGTACAGTGCATGAGTTTGGGGCCAAACTTGGCTGTTTATTATTGTTGTTGTTGTTGGCTTGTTTGCATTTTGCCGCTTTTACCATTTCTCTGCACTTTCTAAACAAATTGTGCGGCGACTGCGACGAAGCGAAGGAAACGACAAGAAATTGGCTTTCATGCGTTTTCACATTTTGTTTTTGTCGTGCTTTCATTTTTGTTGTTGTTGCTGCTGCTGCTTCTGATATTGTTGCCGGATTTCTACGGCTCTTTCTCTCTCTCACAATTTGGCTTTGAATATCTTTTTATTGGCTTAGAAATTTTTGTGCTTGCCGTAGAGATTTGTTCTAAATTCAAAATGTGGGCCTGAGTGAAAGAGGCACCTTTTTCTTCTGCTGCTGCTGCTTTTACGATTATTGGGTGAAATGCGTTAAACAAAGTGAAAACTGAAACATCTGTAGCAATGATTTCATTGATTGGAGCAGAGCAGAGTTCAAGCAACTGGACTCACTCAGCCAGCAACATGTTGCAGCAGTCGCAGCAATCGTAAATTTATAAAATTTTTTTTGAAAGTTTTTGCACATATACACATGTAGTTAAGTTATTCATTACATCTTATTACGTCTAGTTATTGATATTAAAATAAGAAAGTTGCTGGCACAAATTTGAAGAAAAGGCAAAAGATGAATGCATTTTCTTTCCAATTGGAATTAATTTCCTTTAGCAGCATCAAAGCGATTAAACAACTTGTTGCTGCAACATTTCCCTTTGGGCACTTGAGGCAAATTAGCCAGGCTTTTAGTCGCTTTAACAGAGGATCATGTGGCCGACAATTCTGGCTCTGATGTGAGACTTGAGGTCTGACCCTTGCCAGTGCACTGAAGCAAACTTCCCGTCCCGTGTTCCGTTTGCGCAGAGGGCGTGTAAAAAACAACGCAACAAAAAAAAAAAAAGAGCGTAAAACCACAGCTTAGTCATTTTTGAGTCCAATATCAAACAGAGAAGACCAGCTATAGTGTACACTCGATATACTAAACAAATTAAAATAAACGACAATTTTCAAGCTTTTCACTTTTCTTTCGCTTTTTTCCAAGCGATTTATTGCCATCAAGGGCAGCATGAAATATCTATATAAAGCTAAATAAATAAAAATTCTTGGTATTTAGCCAGACAGCGACTAACTGCATTTTGGGTGAAGTGTCGAGTGTTTCAAATTGGGTTTACCAATACTGGCAGCCTCAATCTCAAACTCGCGCTCAAACACTGAGGTCACCCATCTATAGAGCAACCAATTAAAAGTGGGTTACGCCGAGGTTGCAATTCAAACTAGCACAAATCGCTAACTCACACACAAACACACACACATACACACATATATCTGTGTGTCGAATGCCAGTGAAACTACAAGTCATCCAAATTAATACAGCAAACAATGTTGGTAAATGCATTAAACAAGTAAAAATTAAGCAAAATATTGCTGGCTGTTGTTTTCCTCTGGCAGTTTTTTACAATTACAGAGAAAACTCTCATGAACGTATACGAAATCAAAGCTAGTATATTATAAATGGAATTTGTGTTTAAACTTTTCTGTAATCTTGTATATTTATTAACCTCATAATAGTTTTTGATCATAAATAGAAAACTTTCTGTTTTTGTTTCTGTTACAAATTTTCCGTTTCCATTTCACTTTTAAGCAAAGTTTTCGTATATTTGCAATATGAAAAGGTTGTTTGAATGTAAAAAAAAAGTTTGGAATGGTTAAAAGCGTTCCCCGTTAGTTATATTTGGGTTATGAATAAACCGCAAATGGAGATGAAGTTTGCTTTACTTTTAAGTAAAATATAATAAATAGAATATCATTTTTATGTTTATACAGGTACACACACATATAGATATATATATATATCTTTATATACGTTTCTTTGCACAATTTTGTAATGAAGTTTCATTAAGGTTTATTTACCTTTTATCACAGAAATTTGCAGCGGCGTTACAAAACTCCTTTGAATTGGGGCATTTAACTAATAATACTAGGCACAGAGGAGATTGTTGTGGTTGTTGTTGTTGTTGATGATGATGTTGTTGATGATGGTGATGATTGTTGCTGTGGTGATGATGGCTGTTGCTCAGATGTTGCTGTTGTGCAGGATGCGCGCAATTAAAATGCTGCTGCTGCTGCTGATATTGCGACGAGGAGGCAGAGGTAGATGCTGGAACTGCGACAGAGGATGAGGACGAGGAAGAGCTGGAACTGGAGCTGGTGCTCGCTGTGGATGAGGCGGATGTTGAGGCGGCGCTGTTATGTTGCTGTTGCTGCTGCTGCTGATGCTGCTGCTGGTTGAGATGCCGCCGTATCGATTGGTTAATGCGATTCGTTATGGAGTTGGTCAGAGCGGAATGGTGGCTATGCAGATGATGATGCGGCGACAGCTGGTGCGACGAGGAGGAGCTGCTGGCAGCCGAACTGGAGCTGGCGGTGGATGAAGTGGGCCCAAACAGGCGGCTGGCAATGATGCTGTTGTTGCTGCTGCTGCTGCTGTTATTGTTGCCGCCGTTGTAGTGCCTGTTGCCGGCACAGGCGCTGCTGCAGTTGTTCGAGGAGGCGGAGGAGGAACTGTGAGCGCGCGTCAAAATGTGCTGCAAGTTGCTGTTGCTGTTAATATTATTATTGTTGTTGTTGCTGAAAGCTGCCTGCAGTATGCTGCTGGGTGTTGCCAAATGTTGCGCCAGTGTTGCTGTGCCACTTCGCGTTGCTGCCGCTGCTGCTGTTGCTGTTGCTGCTGCAGTTGCTCCACTTTCGTAATTCAGGTGACCCAAATGTTGTTGCAAAACCGAAGGCGCTGTCGCTTGTTGCTGTTGCTGCTGCAGCGGCGTCGGCGTCGCCGTCGATGGCGTGCTAACAGCAACAGCGTGTGGGTGCTGCGGCAACGTTGACGCTAACGCTGACGCTGATGCAGACGCGGACGTAGACGCGGACGCCGACGCTGGCGTCGACAGCGACGATCTGCGCAGTAATACTGGAGGCGTTGATATCAATTGCTGCAGGCGACTGCAGTTGTTGTTGCTGCTGCTGCTGCTGCTAGCTGCTGCTGGCGTCTCGGCCAAAACACTGCTCAGTGTGCTGGCACCAGCAACATTTCGCGGTCCACTTTGGCAGCAACAATTATCACTAGACGTTTGCTGCTGTTGCTGCTGCTGCTGCGACGGCGGCGGCGCAGTCGACGATTGTTGCTGCTGCTGTTGCTCCAAATTCACATCGACGACATCGACATTCTCATTTTGATAGATTTCATGCACATTACGCTTTTTTTTGATTTTCACATACGGCTCAAACATTTTATAACTGAATTATTTGCTCTGTTATTGTCGTTGTTGCTGTTGTTTTTATTTTAATTTTAATTTTAATTTTACTTCCAATTTTTTCAATTTGTATTTGTATTTGTATTTAATTTGATTATCTTATGTATTCACTAACTTGCTTTCTGCCCACTTTTACCAAAAGCACAAATTCGCATGTATAAAAATTTATAAATTTTATAGCTATTTAGCAAGAGCTTTTTTTGCATTTATTAAAGAATTTTCTTGTTGTGTTTTTTTTAACCGTTCAACGCGCGTTTGCAAACAGATATTATGGTTAAAAATTTACAAAATTCCACAAATATCATAATGAATTCGTTGTTGTTATTGCAACACTTTTATGTTGTGCGATATTATTGAAACCCTGCAATGCTCCATGCCGTTTATTAAAGCTGTTGTTGTTGCTGTAGCAGCTGCTAATTTGGCCGTCAGATTTTTTAGTGGGCGCACGAAAATGAGACGAACCACAACCGCTTCGCTTGAAAGTTTGCGGAGAACTGAACTGAGTGTACCCAACTGAGCAACGGGTCGGCGACTGCTGCTGACGACGACGACGACGACGACGATGACTTCGACTACGGCGACGACGCTGTCTGCTAGTGGCGCTGCTGCTGCTGAGTGAGCGGCTGTCCGATTTCAATGCTCGGCGAATTTTGGTGTCGACGCCAGCAGCGCTGCTCGTAGCGTTTCAGTTTTCATTTCGTTTCACTATGTAATGTAACAAAGTCGATGCTGCTGTGGCGAAACGTAAACGCACGCACACACACACATACACACCTAGACTAGTACAGAGCACACCTACACATACACTCACCACGGTTAGTCAAGTGAGAGGCGTTGGTGGGGCGCTTTGTGTGAGGTCGACTAGCGTATGGGAAAGGAAGCATTGTCGACGGCGACACTGAAAAACCACTGAGCGCAACTGCGGAGAGAGTGCCAGTGAGTGAGCGTAAACAGCAAACGACAGCGTGAGAGAGAGACAGTGTGTTTGCTATGAAGAGAGAGCTAGCTGAGGGCCAACGGCAGCTGATAATTGTATGTATTTAAGTGTGTGTGTGTGTGTGTGCGCGTGTGTGGCGAGGGCGAGGCGAACGAGGCCATGGCATGATGGAAATGGTACGGCCAGGCCAAACCAGCCTGAGGCCGGAGGTCCTTCAAGCAGATAAGCCTTAATCATTTAGTCACAGAGGCAGCTCTTCAATTGAGCCGCCGCTGCGGCCTTGCTGCTGCCGCTGCTGTTGTTGTGGCTGGCTTATCGGCGCTTCCTACTTTACATCAAAGTGCGCGACGGCTTCAGCTTCGATTGCACATGTATCGGTTATGGTCTGCTCCGCTCGCCACTAACTTCTTGTTGGGGGTGTATGTTACATACTTATGTGTATGCGCACAGATACGCATGTGTATGTCTGTATGTATGTATTTGTAACTGTGTATTAATCCAGGGGCGTTGTCAGCAACGCATGTCACGTCGTCGTTGTCTTGGCCCACCCAACTAGCATCAGCACAAGCAGCCAGCCAGCTCTTCACTCCACTTGACTCCACTCCATCTCTGTATCTCTCTCTCTGTTACGCTCTCTCTTTCTGCCTCTGGTTGCCCATTCAACACATTCGTTGCATTTATGGCGTGCAAATTAGCATCGGCCGTAGGGGCTTCGTGTGTGTCCGTGTCCTTTGGCCCGGGCCACACATCAGCATCAGCATCAGCATTAGCAACAGCAACAGCTACTGTGGGCACCTCTCTCACAGGCGGCAGTCCATCTGTTGCCCATTAACAGGGACCACATGTGTGAGAAATTTGACAGTAATGCGTCGTTTGCTTTGAAGTTGCGAGTACCGCAAACTGAACGAGCTTAACGAAGGTGTTGAAAGTTGGGCCAGAGTTGTGATTGCTTTCAAGTTGATTGCATGGAAGGGCGGAAGGGGATAGGGTGTTAGGGAGTTAGTACAAGAGAGTCAGCTATAATTGGCTATCCCATCAGATTTGATTTTGAGACTCTTTAAAGATGTTCTCAGCAAATACTTCCCACAACGAACGCACCTTATTGGGCAGCGACTCAAGATCATGTTGATCATGTTGATCATTCATATGTGTGTGTTTAATATTAAAGGCCATTGGACGTCCATTGGCCTTTGAGCACTTCCTTCAATAGCGGAAATAACACAACTGGTTCACCTTTCAACGCGTTTCGCTTTGGATTTATCGATTATCAATCGACTTTCACAAAGCTGAAGAGCTGCTGCCATAGTTTAAAATTATTCAATTTTCAAAAAGCTGTTTATAGAAATGCCTATCGATAAACATGCACATGTGTGTTTGTTTAATTATTGTATGGCAAAAGCGCATACACATGATTTACTTGACACTAATTTCCATAAATAAAACAAAAAGTTCAATAAAAACGTAGCCCCCCCTTCCCACCATCCCCCATGCACACCTCATCCACTTCATTGAATGGATGGCTGTCTGACAATAACCCAATTTTCACTAGCAACAAAGCAAAATACTCGCGCATATGTATGTGGACAGCACGACGCGTTGACGACCAAGGCAGGCAGCGACGCTGACGCTGCCGTTGACTGCGACCGCGACGTCATCTCATTCGCGTTCGCATTTTCATTCTCATTCTCATCGTTACCTTCCAAATATTTGTCAAAATTTAAAGTAAAGCACACAACAATGAGGGCAGCGCTGCTTAGTGCTTAAAGTAAAGTTTGAAGCTTTTATGGTCTTCCCTATGCCCTTTGCTTAATTTCTTGTTCAGGCAACCGACTGCGACGCCTGCATTGCGTGGGCAGCGACGCCACTGACGAAAGTGTTAATTGATTTGACTGGCGATCGACGCGTCTTAAAAACAAAATCAGTCTCAATACACATGAAGCATGTGGAACGGGTTGTACAGACTTGCAATCCACACAGCCGTGGTTGTTCGTTTGGTGGGTCGCATCATCAGTTAGATACACAAATGGAGTTGTAAGCGGCGAAATACATTCACACAACACGGCGCGAGCTGCCGAACTGCCGTGGGATAACTTCCGCACTCGTGCCAAGAGCCGAGTGAAACTTTGAGACTTTTTCGTAATCACTTTGCAGCAATTGCCGTTTCGGTTGCAGCGTTTTACTTTTTTGTATGTGTGTGTGTATGTGTGCGTGTGTTGTTTCTTTGTCTTTCTATCGAATCTGTGTTTTGTTTGATTTTGTTTCGTTTCGTTTTGTTTCGGCTCTCTGTTTTCTATTTGGCGCTGCCAGCGAGCAAGTAATTTACATTTTAAATTTTCATAATCTTTTGTGGCTGTTACCCATGTAACAAAATGAGTGATTGGAGCACCGCCATTTTCCGCATTTCACACACACATACAGACAGACAGACACATAGAAATCTTTGGCTTAGTTTGGCTGCCTCCTGCAGTGCGCCCACATTTTCAATAGAAACATTTTTTGCTTTCGTCATCGATGACAAATCTCAACTTTCCAACACTGACAGATTGCGCATTACAAGAGGACCCCATTTTCGATTTCCAATTGCCGTTTAGCATATGATATTTGGTAATATAGATATGTGTGTGTGTGTGTGTGCGTGTGTATCTGTCACGCGCCCATTGAAACTAGTTCAGTGATAATTCATAAACAGTTTACTATTTTGATTCGAGTTTTGTTTTAACTTTTTTTGTTTTTGTTTGCCGCAGTGCTTTTTCTTTTCGTAACCAAGTTTGTTCGAGCTGTTGGCTTATTGGTTTTGGGCTGGCCAATGGGAGAAAAGTGTCGAAAAAATGCGTGTCGGGTTTGACTTGGCCTTGGCACATACTAGGCCCATGTTGCTTCGGCGATTATATAATACCCCGACATTAACTAGCCCGTTTCTTTCTTATTTTAACGTTTTTATACCCTTGCGAAGAGTATCCCAATTTCCGATGTATTTTTCATATACATTATTTCTAAAATATGGAATCTATAGAAAAATATGCCGGGACTTAAATATTTTTGCAAGTGTATTTAATTTTCGACACCCCGGAGATCACTGCTCAATCTTGGTTCTTGAAAGGTTTTGGTGCTTAAACCATTTCCTGTCTATTCTTTGACAATTCAATCTTTAAAACCAGATCTTTCAGCCTCATGCAATCCATACAATTGTGCGTCCATTGTGCACAAATCAAACTGCAACATTTTACAGCTCGAGCTAAAGACAATTTGTCAAAGCGAGCCTTGAGTCCGGGCCTCATTTATCTGCCATCTAAGCCAGCCCAAAGTCAGGCCTGCATTCAAACACAAAAGAACACCCAAGCGGGATTTGTAGATCTTATCGCAACCGACCGAAAATGTCAAAACAACAATTTTAAATTTGATTGCTGCGTGTCCCGCTTCCTGGGTGGCCAAAGGACATTGCAGGACGCTATTTAATTGTGAAAAAAACGCAGTATGTATTTCTTTTTGGCTGTAAAGAGCAAAATGCAATTGCTGGCAGACAAAAAACCACAAGGATAATAGCTAAAGAGAAGGAGACGGACACGAAGCCAAAGTGCTGGTGATAGACTTCCCACGGCGTTTGTTTACGCTCATTAAACGTTAAAAGGTGCCACCGGCAGCTGGTGCCGCGCACCTGTATATGGCTAGGGTCCAGTGTGTGTGGCCCGAACGTATGTGGTCTGTCCAACCTGTTCACACTTGGCGAAAAAACCAAGCACTTTGAACGCAAATCAATTCAGAAACTCAAAGTTCGCATTTAGATAAAATTACTTGTCTTATATTTCGAACTTTTATTTAATTTTAAAAATATTAATTATGATCTATGACATCAAAATTTACAAATGTATTTTCTCTAAGTGTATCGTGTCGTTTTCTAACAATTACGACTCAATGGCAAATAATTCAATCTGCGCTTGCTCTTTTGACGACTCTGCCATTGTGATGGATGCCCCTCTGACGGATGAGGCACCGCGGAGATGTGCGAGAGCTGGAGCAACATGCAAAGAACACACACACACACTGGCACACACATATTGTATTTGTTGGCTAGGCTAATTTGAAGTGCGTGTGTGCGGGACTTTGTGTGTGGCCACGGAGTGCCAGGTACCTGGGAGCAGCACCTGAACCTAAGCTAAGCCGAGTTGAGCTGAGCTGTGGATGGCCTATGGCCGAGCTCGCGCATAGGATGCGTTTGCACAGGCCCAAAAGGAAACCCCTTCCCAGTCGAAACAAAAAGAAAAAAAATACATAATTTTGTTTCTTTAATAATTTAAATAAAGAAAAAACTAAATGCCACCAAAGTTGTGCGGCTTCGTGTGTGTTAGCGTGTGTGCCAAGCGCAGACGCAGAGCCTAAACAATCACAAACACACACACACACACACACACACACACTTGCAGAGGCCTGAGAGTCGAACTCGGCCTCGGCGCTGCCAGCAGAACGATGAGTGGAGGAGCCACACACGAATTCGAATTTGGTTTTTATTTCGTTTTTTTTTTGTACTCTTCGCGCAGCAGCGTTGGTGGCCGACGCGAAGCGACGTCGCTGATGCCAAGAATACGAGAAGCAGAAGAGGAAGCACAAGTAGAAGCAGAAGCCGAGGCAGAAGCAGAAGTCACAGCAATCAAAATGAGAAGCTGCATATTTCTTTTTGTCGCAGTGCTCTTCCAAGTGCTACCACAAAAGCAACCAGAGTTCCCTGTACTTATTGAATAACTGTAACAAGGTAGAAGAAGGCATTTATGACTCTGTAAACAATAAAAAATGTTCAAAATTATCGATAGGCCAATAAAGATGTATCGATAAATATCGATTTTAAGTTAAGGTTTACTATATCGGTTTCCATGTATCGGTTATCATCGGAGCCAAATCACATCTTCTGATCGATAAATATCGATACCAATACTAATTTGGTATCTTGGTTATTATATACTATACGCAAATCAAGAATATTTCTTTACGTCAGTTCGCAACTGGGTATCCACTATTCGGATACTCCTGTCTGCGTTTGTAATGCGTTTTCTGGTTTAATTGTTTTTAGCTTTCATCGTTTGTTTCACCGCCCTTGTCACAAGGTTCAGCATGCGCATCTTTACTTGGTTTTAGTTTTAGATTTCATTTTGTTTGGACTGACCTTTGACTTTGTGAGTGCCAACTGGGTAGGGGCATGTTGATGGACAGCCATAAAAAGCGGTCGGTTTATTAGTTTCTTACTGGTTCTTATCAGGTAATTAGTTGTGGAACTAGCAGCCACAGGTTGATGAGGGTTAAGTGTTGTTGGGATAATTGGGGAATAGAATGCCAAATGTGTGGGATATATTTAGCTAGCAATTGGTAAAAAATAAAACTTTAAAAACACAACCAGAGTGAACGAAACTGTACCTTGGATACGTGACATTTAAGTTAAACGTAGGTGCAGCAATTTGGTAAAGCAAATTGTATCTCCTAAACTCATAAGCAAACTTTCAAATGGGCTGCTAATCAGGCAGAGACCAAAGAGCCAAAACCTCGAAACTGAAACAGACAAACAAAACACACGAAGAAAACTATCGTCAAGGCCCAGTTAAGAGAGCTGCGTGACAGACAACAAACAGACACGAGTTCGGATGGGTTTTTGGTTTTCGGGTTTCGCTCGGAAAGAGTTGGCCCCGAAAAGTGCGCGCGCCCTAAATGAAGACAAATTGTAAATAAACGTAAATTTCTTCAAAATGAAAGAGTGAAAACTGCGCGGACAAACATTTAGCAATTCCAAAAAAAGTAATAAAAATAAATTTAAAAGTGCCACAAACCAAAAAGCCAAATTACATCAAAAATAAAAATACAAAAAAAATGAAGAGCAAAAAAGAAAAATACTCGATGGCCCAGACAGATGAGCATTAAAATAAAAATAAACTGAACAAAAAAATAAATAAATAAATAAAAATAATGCGGGCGACTTCGTCGCTGTTACGCACAACTTGTAAAGTTGTTATCTCTCTTTTACAGTGTGTGTGTGTGTAATTAAGCGAAATTAGGGCGGCCCAAAAGGCGCAAGCCAAACAGTTGACCAAGATGGAAGCAAAAGTTAAAAAAGTATTTAAAAACAAATTTTATATGCCCTGATGTGGGTATATATGTTACTGAATTTGTAAAATCATTTTGTAGATTTGGAAGTAAAAGAATTTATTTTGAATTTTACGAAATAATTAGGAATATGTGAAATTTTGAACCGGTTATGTCTGCAGTTTACTTTTAAATAAATATGAATATTTTAAGCACTACAAATTTTTTTTTTTAATTTTTAAAAATTTATTTTTGTTTTTTTTGTGTTAAATTTTGGTGGATAAGTTATGCAAAATTAATAGAACAGTCTTGGCCTTGTTTTACTGTACTTTATCCATATGTTTTAAATGAGTCAACAGTTTACATGATATATTTTAATACAATACTTAATAATTTTGTTCTTAATTGCCGGAGTTACCATTTTCAAAGATTTATATACATATATGTATATATCTATATGTATATAGAAAAAGAAAGCAACAAAGAGCCGACAAATTTTGAGAGTTTAATCAGCGGCGGCAACGGTAACCAAACCAAGACGAGTTGTTGTTGCCGTTGTTGTTGTTGCTGCTGCTGTTGTTTCGCTTATTATTATTATTGTCATTTGATGTAGACGTTTTCTTTTATTTATTTAGTTTTTTTTTTCTATATTTATTCACATTTTTTTTTTGTGTATTCCAAATTTTGGTGTTGCCAAAAAGTAGTTGCCCAAAAAAACAACTGCAGCAACAGCAGCAGCAGCGGCAGCAGTGGCAACTGTGGGCGCTGCAATTCGTTGCAGTTGGAGTCTCGCTCTCTCGCTCTGTTTCTCTATTTCTCAGTTTCGCTTGTTTATAATTTGCTGCGCTTTTTAAGCGCATGGCATGAAAAAGAGGTGAAACTAATTTTTTTTTATTATTTTTGTTTTTTTTTGGTATTTGTTTGGGAGTGTGTGGCCGTTTGACTTGTTAGCTGTTGTTGTTGTTGCTGTTGCAGTTGCTGCCGCTGGTGTGGAAATCCCTCAGAGTGTTTATGTAATACATATTTGTCATGGATTTTAGGCAGTGCTGCAGCTTGTGGGCGCTGCCACACGTACAAATGTCACTCAGCTCCAGCTCCAGCTCCATCTCCAGCTCCAACTCCAGCTTAAGCTTCAATTCAAACCAAACCAATCCAATCCAATCCTTAGCAATTAAGTCGAGATTGCACAACGCTCTTTGCTTGGCTGCTTGGAGACGACAATTGAAATTAGAAAGGCTGCAAATTTGGAGATCAAAATGAAAACAAAGGCAGAGGCAACGTCTGCTGCGGCTTTAGTTGTTGTTGTTGATGTTGCTGTTGTTATTGTTGGCGTGAAAGGTGAAAGGTGTAGATAATCGGCTAGCAGCAACAACAACATCAACAACAACAACAACAGAAAAGAGAGTTTGCCTCATGTGATAGCGGGTGAGATTTTTTGTTGTTTTAACCAAGTCTATGCCTGCATGCGTGTGTGTGTGTGTATGTGTGTGCGCGCACACACAAAACAAATCGCGGGTGGTTTCGTTTTGTCTTTTGTTTTAATACAAATCTCAACTCGACAAATTTTGCAACTCTCTTTTGGGTGTTACGAATTCAAGTGAAATCGCCCCGCAACCGTAAAAGGTAAAAAGTGCATGGTTTTTTTTTCAGCATGTATTTTTTTCACTTAATTTTTTTTTTTTCGTTGGGTGTTTGTTTTGGTTCGCTTATAGTTCCGGCATTGTTGGATTTGCCCAGCCAGCTGGATATATGCAGGCGAGATTAAAATTGATTGGCAAAACGAAAGGAAATTGAATTTGTAATGGAGAAGGAGAGGCGATGAGTTGGAGCGCAGATAGATTGAAAAGGGGAGAGTACGGTGGGTGTTAATCGGAGCAGTGATTTTAGTAGTATGTGAAATGACTCTAAGGTCTTTTGTTAATTTTAAATACATACGAATAAATGCCAACTGTTATACACGATGAAAGTTTGGCAGAAGATATGTGTTACTTATTTTAAATTCCAGCTGTTATACAGTGTATAACAGATAAACAAAATATATATGTGACTTATTTTAAATCTTAGCTGTTATACAGTGTATAACAGAACAGCAACTAAGCTATGCGTGAGATTGACAATTTATCTCGAATGTCAATTGTTATACACAAAAAACATTTGCTTTTATCACACCAAGTTTGTCATTTTAACCTTTTATATATGCAAAAAAGCTGTTATACAACTGTTATATGTACGTGATCAAACCATTTAAAGTAACAACAATAAAAGCAAATTATGATGCACAACAGTTTCAGATGATGAAAATAACTAGAAATATTTGTGGCCAAGAGTCGTGGAATCTGCCCTTGGGTAACCTTCGCATGTGTCTACCTCCTGGTCCAAGTCTCTGCCTTTCCATTTTCATTTCCATTCTCCCCCTCTTGCCCCTTTGCCCATCGACTGGCAAACAAAATGAAATTGAACATGAACTTTTGAAAAGTGCGCCCAGTGCGATTTGAATTCAAACTTTTTGACTTGCTTGCGACAATGGATCCATTCCGAGGGGAGCTGGACAAGAAAAAAAAAACTCTCATTGTTTTGCATAAGCTGAATGGAAGAGAAAAAACGAAAAAAGCAGATCACCTTTCGTTTTTCACGCTGCTGAGAAAGTCATTAAGTGAATGCCCCCCAAAGGCCCTGGCCACAAATTAGTGTTCAAATTAAGTGATTATTATTATCTGTGATTAGTGCGTAGACTTCAATGTGACTCAATATCGGGCCCAATGACATCGTCGTTAGCGGCTCATTTAAATGAAAGCTGTTCTCCTATATGCAGCTATTAGATACAATGTGAGTATCTGTAGATACTTTTAAATTGAGAGCAACGCTTTTTTTGTTGGGTTGCACAATTCACAGCTTAATAATTTTAGGCACTTTTCAGGTAAATTTGTGGCAGTTGCAAAAGTTGAAAAGCAAAATCCAAACGACAATTCGCGTTCAACTTTCCACAGCCGCAACGTCAGCCGCAGCTGCGGCCACAGCGACGTCGGCAGCGGCGTCAGTTATGTCATAGCAACAACGGCGGGAGCTGCGATTTCCCTCAAGTGAAACTGTGCAGCAACTTTTTGAAATTTATTTTTTTTCTTTTTTTTTTTTTTTGGAAAGCCACAGAGCGAGGCGACTGCTGCTGCTGCTGGTGGCTTCCTCGCTGCCGCAGCAGAGCGTAGGCCTCTTGCGCAGGGTAACAACAAAAACCACAACAACAATAGCAACAATAACAACAATGAAACGAAATCGAAAGTCTGCGCATCCGCAATTAAAAAGTTGACCGCGACTGTAAACGCCATCAAAACGCAGCCAAATTAGAGGCGCGTTTTTTTATATATATTTTTTTAACCAAATATGTGACCTGATTTCCAGCTGAAACGACTGGACAATAGATGGCGCTGCCACGAACAACACAGCGACTCCATTACTGACCCTGCCCAATGGGCCACACTTTCGACATGTCCGTGACATGTCAGCCTTAAGAACTCTTTCCCCCCTTCCTTCACCTACCTTCCCTGCCTGCCTTACATTTTCCCTAGCCACTCTACGTGGGCATCGGTATTTGAAGCACGCACGCGGTAACAAAAAAAAAAAAAAAACACAAAAATGATTTCGGCACTCGGATACTGGAAAATGAGAGCAAGCTAACAGCTCGAGACGACTACGAAATACTCAACAGGCCAGTTCAGTTTTATCTAATATCTAACACAAAGTGTTCTCATACTGTATATTAAGGCAAGCACATACCTAGCTTACAACTGTTTTTAACCAGTTTTAAGCCAAATTTTGCATCGATTTAAAAGCCGGAAGCATGACATCATTCAGAATAAGCCAAAATACTTTTAGATATATGAGAAATTAAATATTATTTTAGTTAACGGCCCGGCCCTATGACAACTGTAGAGTATCAAAAAATTTGTCAAAATATTTTGCGACAGGAATCCAACTGGTTTGGCTTCCGTTTTTTGTTTTTTTTTTTTTATATGTACATATATTTCTGAAGGCGCTTTTGGTGTCGATTTAAATGAATAATTGCGACTGCCTCTTAAATGGGTCGCCTTTGATCGGATCGTTTGTTGCTGATCGGTTTTCGCATCGCATTGCATCGACGCGTAATCAATTTAAATAAATTATAATTACTCACGCGCGCAAGGATTCGGCATTTTGGTCATAAAATTTCAGCTGTCTTGTGTGTTTTTGTGAAAGCCTTGAATGGAGCTGGGGTTTTTTTTGTACATACCTGTAAAAGAAGGAAAAAACGTTGTTAATTAAATTTATTTCACAATGGCAAATGCTTTTAAAAGTGATTATTGAGAAGAAATAAGTTCGAAATATCGTCGGTAGAAAGTCATTTTGTAGGCAGTTAAATTGAAATATTCGAATTTCTTTCCACTACCACGGTGATCTTTACGATCAACGTAAAGGGTATTATATGCCCAACCATTAAACATTTAGAAAATGGTTTACAAAACGTGCTTAATGCTTTTGAACATGCTATAAATCCGTCAATAGTATCAGTGTCCATCATTCAATTTTCTCGCTACATGAAACATAATGAAATATGTGCCTTATAAAATGATAAATACGCGTTTGAAATCAAACCCATATTTTTTTTAGACAGCAATAAATATTGAAATTGTTTTCACGACACGACAAAGTGAAATTGTACCAAAGGTCGAAATCAATTTCGAAATCTACATGTAGTCAAAAGTGTGTTAACTGTTACATATAAAAAAACACATATATCTATTTATATATAAAAGTGTGTGTGCAGGTACGCAAGGGCAATTGAGGGGAGCTGTGATATTAATCCCGCCATAAATCAAATGGCCGTCACGTCAAGAGTTGACATGGGACATGGAACATGGGCCTGTTACTGGGCCTATTGGGTTCGCTTTGGGCGTTAGCCCTCTTTTTGAGCTGTCGCTTCCATGCGATCCCCATGTTGTTTTATTTCTATTCGACATATTCGTATCTCTCAGCCGAACAACCGCGTGTTGGGGTCATCTTATTAAGCCGCGCCCATCAAACGAGCTGCTTCTGGCAATGAGCCAACTTTTGTTTGAAGTCGTTGTTGTTGTTATATTCATCAAAATTGTGTTAAAAAAAAGGGTATGCTGCAACTTATGCAATTGACTGTCCATCACTGCTTTTGGAATTTTACTATAGTCCGATCGGATAAAGTGATCCAAATCGATAGTTTAAACAAAATTTAAGGCATACCACAATATACTTTAAATGATTAGAATATTTGATTCATTCCTATCAGATAAACTGTTCAAAAGTTATTAAAAAATTCGAAATAGTGTCTTAAAAATTGAAATAATGCAACGCTTTCTAAAACTTTAAAAATCAATAAACTATAGTTTTACAACAATTTGAAAGAAATGTCCTACTTTAAATTTTACATTTTGATAACTAAACAGAAAACGATGTTCATATGTCAAAGCTTATAATTTAAAATATTGAATTGAATATACTTTGTCACATAAATTGATGTCAGAAATACGCTTTCGCCACTAGATTGCTACTTCGTTTAGTTTGACGAGGTATAGGGTATCTGCCAGTCGCACTTTTTGCACCAGTTGTTTGTTGCTGGTCGGTGCGGCTCGTTTCAAATATAAATATCAAACAGCTCGAGTTGAAACAATAAATACATAGGCAGGCACGCATGTTTGTCCATTGCCGCGCTGAAGGCAATGCCCATGTACTGATGTTGATGTTGATGCTGTTGCTGGCTGTTGCTGGCTGTTGCTGCTCCCGCTGTCTCTAACAGCCTTTGCGCTGATTTCACGGCCAGCGGTAGAGTCAGAGCCCCCGCTCGGTCTGCCCGCCGCTCCATAGACCCCCTTAATATAGGCATATTTTGCAGAGCTCGAAGTGAAAAGCCGGCTCGCTTTACCTTGTCAAGTGCTTTTCGTGTTGTTGTTGTTGTTGTTGCTGTTTTCTGCTCGTTTTTGTTGCTGTTTCGATTCACACAAATTTCACGGCAATGGCCGCACAACACCAGCCGGCCAACAACAACAACAATCAAACAATTTGCGCTGTCGTTTGAGTGGCATTTAAAAATGTTTTCTGCGCCGCTTGGCAACAACTGCGAGGGGGAAAACTTTAACGAAAATATGGAAAGCATTGGCTTAAATGATACAAAATCCGTTAATGAATATTCATTTACATAGCATTAGGATAACTTACTATATCCGAACTAGTGATATATAGATTGTGCATCGATTTAGTACAGATATAAATGTATATCGACCATGAATAACAAGAATACTTCCTTTTAAATTTATACTTTAAAATTTTTTACAAAAAATTTACATTCACACATACGTTTATTTAGAAAGCGTTATTAAATTTATTTACTTTTACATTTTAAATGTATTCTCTTCATATAGTTTTTGTAAAACCATATTTCAATTCAACTTAATGGCAATATATTGAAAACCATTTTGAATTGGAAATAATTACTAAATTATTAACTTCATCAATAGATCTGTTTACTTTGCTTATTTTCCCATCACATCCGATCAGTCAGATATGTAAATGACTTCGGTTCAGTTCTGTTGGCAACTGCAGCAGCTGCCTGAGCTGGGGCGACTTTCACGCGCGACTTTAAACGCTGCCAAAACGCATCGCTGCACAAATTTGCATTTGCCTACCAAAGAGACTGTCACAAATTTCAGCATGCAAATGGGAAAGCAGCAGCGAAACTAAAAACAACAACAACAACAACAATTACGGACAACTGTCATAAATATAACTCGAGCTCAATTGAGCTTTGCTGTTGTTGTTGTTGCTGTAGGAGTATCTGTATCTGGCTTTGGCTTTTGGTGATATCGTCACATACATCTGCTCCTCCATCTGCAAGTCGCTTTGGCCCTCGCTTTTGGGTGCCGTTTTAATGATTTCTCCTTTAAACAAATTTCGTTTTCTTTTTGTTGCTGCCGTTCGATATCCCATAAGCTGAACCGTTGGCAATACAACTTAGGTATCTCACAGATACTCAATTAAGTGTATGCAAAGTTTTTTTTTCCCTTTTGTGTTGATTTTCTTGCTCAAAGTACTTTTGATGCTGAATTGAACAATGCATTTGTGTCTGCTCCATATACCTTTAATTTCTCATATTTTTATATTTTATATTTTATACTTATTCATCAACATGTCTATCAGATTAAAACTGAACCAATTTTCGTGTTTGATACATTAATAAGCTAATTTAATAATAATTATTCAGTAGAAAAAACTAAATCTGAGCTGGTTTACTTCAGTGTCAAAAAATTTTGCAATTTAAAAAACAACATCAAATTCTGATCATAAATTTAAATACTTCTTACATTTAAAAGTGCTGTATAAAAACTGAACTAATTTTTATTGACTTTTATGATAATTTTTTACCCACTAGAATCTGCAAACTAATTTTTCGTAGGCCAAATTTTGAATAACATCCCACGCAATGGTCGACATGGGAAATTGGGGAGTGTCAGAAAGTAGGCTGGGAACGAGTAGTAACTACTGTAGGCGAATTGTTGCCATAAACTTGAACATGACATTAAACTGGTGTTTCTTGCGTTTTGTGTCTTTGGCCAAGTTTAGGGTAAAGTGTTGTAGTCGTCTTTGGGTTATCGGTTACGGGCTAGCATTTGCCGTTTTTATGGAGGCACGTAGCGCAAAATGTGTGCATTTTAATGGTTGAAATTATGGTTACTTTATTGCGTTATTAATAACATTTTGATTGCATCACGTACGCACACGCATCGGTGGTGTCATCGACGGTTGTCTTCACTTCTCTTCTCTTCTTGTTTTGTCTGGCGGCAAGGGGGTTCCGCTCACGTTTCGAACATGCGACCACGTAAATGGGAAATGGCATGGAAATGGGTGCAAGGTGTAACTGTGTGTGTTTGTGTGTGTGTGTGACTCCTCCTTGGGTCTTGGCTGTTTTAAGTTTTGGTTTCTGTTTCTGCACTGAGCTAAGCGAAGGGCATCCAATGTAGAAATCGTGCCGAGCTGCAGCCTTGGTTCAGTTTCGCTTTGGGTGTCTTATCAATGCTGGCTCTGTCGAGTGCCGTTTTCAGTTAATTTTCCGTTTTTGTTATTGAATTTTTACAACTGCCAGAAGTAGGTCAAACATACACAAGCAGATACAGATACAGCTACAGATACGGATACAGAAAACAGGCAACATTAACGTTTCATGCAAAGGGCGGCTGCAAATTACACGCGGCTACAATTTGGCGTTCATTATGCGCCCCAATTGGATCTGTGGCATCATGGTAAATAAATACGGTCGATCCACAAGTGGAGCTCCGGTAACGAAATTGGCAAACAAAACGGGTCTCTCTTAGCCACAACTATGAATACATATACGATGAGATGCTGCCTTCCCCTTTGTGTATTTTTTTTTTTTTTTTCATTTTTGTGTATCTATATTCATTGCGTACTGAGTAAAACAACCAGCCTTGCAAGTTATTTTCAGGGGCGAGCAGCACGAGGCAAACACAGAACGAAACTGTTAAGAACACGACAATCTGCACAAGAACAATAAAAGCAGAAATACATGACAACATTGAAATAGTTTGCAGACACAAACGCAACACAAGTTGCCTTTGGCGATGCTTTAGAACTTGTCACCAAGGTGTTAGAAATACGCAAAAGCATTTCAAGTTTAACAAGCCCACAAAAGGGTTTCCTGAAATTGTACGCAGGTATAAAAGTATAAGCAAATATTGAAAAGCAGCCTAGCTAAGCATATCCATAATTTCTATTTCTATACAACTATATATCTTTTTTTTCGCAGAGTATTCCCGAAGTCAAAAAACTTCGAGTGCCAAAATTCTTTGTGCCTTTTTTGTTTTTTTTTTTATTGTTTTAACGCACTCTGGTTGTTTTTGACCATGAACCCATCATAAGTTTCAAACGCCATATACATCAGGCCTCTCGGGCTTTTCGGTTTTTGGTTTTTGGTTTCGGGCAATGTTTGCCATAGAATGTGTTTTGTGTCTGGCGGGCAAAGAGGACTGGCCATAGTTTTTTTCTCTTTTTTCTCGTTTAACGCGTCTTCTCTGTCGTATGGTTCACGTTTTTGCTTTGTTTATTTAAATGGGCGGACTATTTGAACTCATTTGACTCTCCTCGCCGACGTATTTTGTTGGCCTTATTGAAATTTGTCATAATTTCGTGGGTTTAGACGGCATAATTAACGAGCTGCGTGTCTGTGTATCTATGTGTCGGCGTATCTCTGTGTGTGTATGCGTGTGTGCTTAGTAATTATGAACGTTAGAAGCCAAAGTGTTTAAATTCATGTCTGTTTGCCTATATGTCTGTCTGAGTGACCGTCCGGGAAATAAAACGTGCGATAAGCTCTCAAGGTTCAGGGCGATTTGGGCCCGATCATTTTTGATGAAGCCCGCGGCAAAGCGGATTCTTTTACTGCTGGCCTTGAGCACAGAATTTCGTACACGAAAGCGGCCAAAAGTAATATCATGTCTTGACTTTTAAATGCTACAAATTTGCATATATTTGCCAGATAATTGTGGCGAAATCTCTGAAATAAAAAAAACAGCTCAATTTAAGTCAAACTGAAGCGGGCAATGTTCCATTTTGAACGTTGCAAGGAAGAAACTCCATTCCATTCCAAGCGTTCCCACAACAGATTATCATAAGTACTGAATCATAGCGTCTCATTTTGTAAGCGCTTATTAAATATTATAAATTACATATTGTAAAGGGAATCACAACAATTTAACAGCCTCGACGCGATTAAGATAGCATCGCATATTGTTCGTGCCAACATGGGGAGGGGGCAGGGAGGGCAGATTGACGCTAAGGGATCTTTTTTGTTGCCAATGACAAAGAGCGGCGGCGAGAAGAGAACACAGACAGACCTAGCATCAGCCCATCAACTCAAATAAAGTCAATTGAAGTTGCGCACAATGCCATATCAAAAAAAAAAAAAAAGAAAAGGCAACAACAAAAATTACAGAAAAAAAGGAAGTAAAAGAAAAAAAAATTAAATAAAAGCGCAGACAGAGAGACAGCGGCGGAAAGCTGAAAAGCAGATCAACATAAAATGAAAATAAATCAAAATGTAAAAAAATTTTGCATAAAAAGCGCAGCAAGCGGCAGTAAAACAAAAATAAATAAAAAAAATCAAAATACAACAAAAAAAAAACTCGGTCGCTGAGGATGCCAAATGAAACTTTTCACCATTTTGCATAACAATTTGTATCTTTCAGTGGAGCGCGTTAAAGCAATACAACAACAACAGCTACAACAATAACGACACAAGGGGCCAACTTTTACTCGTTGTTGCTCAACTTTAAATTTGTGAGATACCGGCGGACAGACGGCGGCCATAAAAAGGGATTGGGATTGGTGTTGGGCTAGGGCTTGAGATTGGCACTGGAATTGCGGGATTGTGAGACGAGGGCAGACGGGTTAGCGCAGCTGAACGACGAGCAGCGTTGCATACCAGATGCAAAAGATACAAGATACACACACACACAATCACACACACACGAGTGTGTGTGTGCGCTAAATGTGTGGAAAAGGCGGTGGCTACGAAATTAACTCAAACTGTCGACAGGCCAGAGAACGTCACCGATGACGATGATGATGACGATGATGAGGACGAGGACGCGGCATGGAGCTAAAACCGAGCAGACGATGGCCCCCCCGTTCTCTATCCCTGTTCCACACTCGCTTCAATTTAAATGCAACTGACATTAAATTTACTACTTTGCAACAGCGCTGGAGACTACTGTGCGAGAGACAGAGACTCGCATGCAGCAGGGAACAGGCGAGAACAGGCGGGGGTAACGAACAGGACGGTGTCTGCGGTTTTCAACAGTTTCATGTGTGTGTTGTTTTTTTGTCTCATTTTTTTTAAAGCTACCTTAAACCGTTCCGGAGTCTGAAGCTGAAGTTGAACCAAGCAGCGTTTCAACGGTGAGCTGCAGCAATCAGCAGCAGGCGGAGCAGTGGGGAGGGTTGGGGCGGCCTGTGCAGACATTGTTGTCGCTGTCTGGTAAACTAAATTTAATGAACTGGCGCAGCCATAAAGCGCAACTTATCGGCAACGCCACAGTTCAGGAGTAGAAGAAGGAGAACGGCGACGAGGGGCCGCAGGAGCGCGCACAGTGTCACAAATTGACGCAAAGTTATGTTATTAGCCAGGTTAAAATTTAATTGAAATTTAATCAACTTTAATTTAATTGAAGCGCATTTTGACAACTGTTCAGTTATTATTTTTATTTGTATACAAATTTCTATAATTGTTGTTCCAAGGTGCACAGCTCTGAACAGAGTGCGCTTTTTATGGTTAAAGCCATTTAACATGTTGTCCAATTGTGCAATAAACCAACAGCCACAAATAATTTACAAATGCAAATTTCGTTTGCACAAGGAATAAAAACTACATCTGAGTCAAAACTGAGCGGTTTTCCACAAACGGCAATAATAAATATGTAAGAGCGTCTCAGTCGGGTGTAACCTACTGCGCAATGCTCGTTCACAGTATAATAATAGATTTAAACAATCGAACATTATTTTTAAAAAATTTATATATTTTATTTAAGTATATATTAATTCAACGAAACTCTATCTACCAAATTTGGTGAATACTGCTCCTAAATTGTGAAAAACATGGATTTTCATAGTTCACCCGCTTTCATTGAATTATATCGATTTACCATATTCCCAGTGATCGCGTTTAAAATATAATCAAGGCAGTTTTTAGAGAAGTTCTTCAATGTAATTTACATACTTTAAAATCTGAAGGGGATATACAGGTTAAAACAATTTTAGGTATACACATTTTGAGTCCGTTTAGAGAGTACACAAATTTTTATTTATTATTGTGATGTAAAAAAAATGTATACATCGTTTTATAGATGTTAACAGAAATTTTTTCAATTTGAACTCGATAACGATTTTTACTATATTTCGATTCTTATAACGACTTTTAGGGATCTTTAAGCGAAAGCTGAGGACTGACAAAAATCTAAACGTTGATGTTTTCAACATTTAATTCAATCATTTTTTTCTTTCGCATTAACATCACTACTCTACTACAAGAAATTGTTAGTAGTACCTATATGTTATATATATTTCGTTGTGGGTGTCCCAAAATTAAAGCAACAAAAGAAAAAGCTTACGCCGTGTGACCAGACTCGGGAGAATGCCACAAAAGCAGCTGTGCTTGGGCAATTGAGATAAAATGGCAGCGGCTCGAGACAAGAGACAGGCGACTGGCGACAACTGTCATTTGTTATTGTCTTTGGTCAGGCTGAGTCTCAGCTGCGCCCATGCGAGGCACCCACATGTGGCACTAACTGGTGCCCCCAACTCTTTATGATATCCATCATTTAGCGCCAACAGGAAGAGAAAGTAATGCACGCCACTGCGACTGGAGCTGAAGTTGTTGACTTGAACGTGGACTTCTCTCGGACTTGCGCACTCTCTCTCTCACTTCATAAATTTGAAACAGCAAGGTGTCAAGTTAATGCCAAGCTGAGGATGCAGCAGCAGCAGCAGCAGCAGCCGTTGGCCGCCAATTGAATGACAGTTGCCACCTTGAGCACGGCTGCTGTTACTCATATCGAGGCGGCTGTTGTTGCTGCTGTAGCTGCTGCTTTTGCAGCTGTCGTCGGCCAATGCCAAGCCGAAAGCTTTCATTTGCCGCAGTCGTCGTCGTCGTCGCAGTCGCAGTCGCTGTCGGCGTCACAATTGGCAGCTGAGGCATTTGGGGCTGGCGCTTCAGCTGTTTGAAAGCAAATTTCATTTCTTCATTTGATTTCGTTTCTTCGGCGCTCGCAAAGTCAGTCGCCTTTCTGCAGTACTTTCATTACTTTCATTTGAGTGAAAGATACTCACGCTGACTGGCGCGAGCGTGTGGCCGCCCAGCATGCGCCAGCCGACAACCGCTAACCGCCTTCGATTCGCTCTGCCCCCCCGCTGCACGCTCCTACCTCCCGCTTCCCACCACATTCGATGGCTCGTTTTCAGTTTTTACCACACGTCGTCGTTTTTTCCGTTTTCATTTCATTGAAGTTTTGTGTAAAAGGACCAATTTCAATTTGCGGCTTTTCAATATCCACGAAATATCGTTACTAATTAAATATATGTGTATATTTCTGTATATGTGTTTATCTTACAGCTGCAGTCGAAACTACCCCATGGACCCACAAACAGGAAGTTAATTCATTTTAAATCGTTATTAAACACGTTATCTCTTTTAGCGTCTATTAAAATTTTAATTTCTTTTATACTCTGGTAATGTATATATATCATAGATGCGAAAATGTAAAGTCTTCAAATGTGCATGTTCAACAATTTGGATTAAATTTATTTCAAATGAAAATCGAACATTTTCTTTTTTTTAAGCAAATCAATCAACAATTTTATTTAGACCTTCCCTCGGATTCACCAAAATAATAATATAGACCTTTTCACTCTTGATAATAAAATTTCTTAAGTGCATTACGAAACAGTTTTAGGCCGAATCAATTTATGGCCACGATTCTCAATTCTTTAGAAAAGAAACTCTTTAGTCTTATCCTTAACTACTTGAGAAACATAAAACAAGAGCTGAGTAGCCTGAACATTTGAGATTGTTAGCAATGTAATTTGGAAGCTCCATAAAACTGTACCTCCTCCTAAGGTGGTCGTCTCCCTTCCCCCTCCAGTACCCCGCTGCATTAGCTGTGTACTTTCCAGCGACTATCAAATTTCACAAAGTGAGTGTTAAATTCTTGTCAAACATTGTAAATGAAGCGATAGGCTTTACGAGAATTCGGTGAAAGCGGCGATTAGCTGCCATAATTTTCACGCTTTTCCGGTGAAGTGGCAACAAACCGAACAACACAATTCACAGATGACAGCGCCCAGCTCAACAAGAACTGATTTACTATGCAAATTAAAAGCCAACCACTTGAGAAGAAAAACAAAGCCAAAGCGTAGGAAAAACCTTTGTGAAATGATTAACTGTAATTAGCAAGAAGTAAGGTCTGCGACGCGTCACGAAAAGGGGCGTGCAGATGGAAAAATGACGAGCCGAACAAAGATCAAAATGTGCAGATAGCTGAAAAAAGCAGGCAAGAAAATGCGATATAATAGAAGCGATTAACAACAATAAAAATTAAAAAAAAAATTAATCTAAAAAAACAGATGACGACAAAGATGATGATGTCGACGAAGACGAATCCGACGAACAAAATAAATTTAGGTGCTGCGACCACCAAATACCCTTCCCAACTTTGAAAGAAAAAATGTAAAAAGAAATTTATACTCTAATTCAATACACAGTTGTAGTAATGTTAGTTTGAAATTAACATAAATATTTTGTAAATCGGATTAGAAAATCAATGCGGCGATAAATCGAAATTTTGAAAAAGTCGCTAAAATCGATAAATCAATGCTTCGATATTTTTAACAACTCTAACATAAAGTTTGCATATTCAGCTTAAAGATGATTTAAGTATAAATATATTTATTAAATATTATATTTATTTTGACTACAAAGTTGTCCAAGCGTGGAAAAATTAGTGTTTAAAGGAAATAAAAAGAAGATATTTTTTTTGTTTCAATAATTTTACGCCATTTGCAAGCATTACTTCAATGCGTTACATAGTGAATGACAAAAGTGTTATACCCACTACAAACAGTGAGGGAATTAAGCAAACGAAGGAGGGAGAGAGAGTGCGAGGCATTAGGTAGCTGGGAGATACAAACCACAGCAGCGAAGCAGCCATAGCAGAGCATATGTAGTTATTGCTCTTGAGATACTTTTGGACACGAAGCGGAAACAGAGCCGACCACAAACAGAAGTGGAAGATATAACAAAGAATGGAGGGACGGGCCCGACCAACGGACAGTGGCAGCGGCCTTTGAGCGAGTTAACTCTTTGGCTACATAATAAATATTTAATGCGGAGATCTACAGATGTAGATGTGTGGAGAGATGCGGCCGCATTTGCTGTATCTTAAAGATACAAATTACAAGAGGTAGACATTGAGATTGAGGCCTAAGCGAACACGACGCCATCGTTGTTGCTGTAGCCGTTGTTGTTATTGTTGTTGTTGTTGCTGTTATAGCTGCTGTTGTTGCTGAGTGGAGGGCAATAAATAAACACACAGAAGCGGAGGCAGCATGAAAATGATTAAAAGAGCTTAAAGAGCATGTCTGGTCGAGTGTAAGTGGAAGTGGCAGCCGCAGTCGCAGTCACAGGCACAGCCGCAGCCACAGCCGCAGCCGAAGGTAGACGGCCTCATGGTCAACGGGGCGGTGCCAACTCTGGCAGCGAAACGTATTGGAATTGAAACAAACGAGGCTACCCTTGAGTTATCTGGCAGCCAGCAACGAGTCAGCGGAGCAACCCAGCCACAATCCAACAAACCCAGAGCAACTTATGCTAAGCAGCGGCCTCAAGAATAACAACGAGGAAGCAGTTAACTCTTGGGGGGTGCCGAACGATGAATACCTTTTTAGATGCACACATATATTATTAAATATTAGCGGTGATATTGACAATAATTATGGTTTTATTGGTTTCTTGATCAAGCTAGAGTCAGAATTCATGCCCAAAAAACTATCTAATGGATATCTAGAAAACAGATCAAGTGTATATATACTTTATGCGTTCTGCCTGTTACATACCTAAGCACAACAACTCTATACCCCCATTTTTTAAGAGCGTATATCAGAAAAGCAGCCGCTGCTTTACGGCCTGTCATCATTTTTGTCACGCACTTCGCCTTTTGAAGGCTCCTCCTGGCTGATTGTGTTTCTTGTGCCGCCGCCTGAATTCAATTTGCAGTAGGGCGAAACAAAATGGAATGGAACACGGGCAAAAAGGAGAGCATTAAAAGCGATGCGTCGGCGCAGCGGCTTTTGCGGCTCTCATAAATCATTGTTATTATTACGGCCAAATTTCGAGGAGCTCCCCTCTTGGCCACTTGCATTGTTTATGTTGAAATTCAAGTCAACGCTTGTCGGCTCTTGGTCTGTTGTCTGCTGTCTGTTGTCCGGCATCTGCCATTGACTTCAATTATAACCCAGTTTCCAGTTAAACTAAATGCAAGTATTTGATGTATATGTATTTATGTGCACACATATATGGGGGGTTTTACTTTTCTCTAAGCTGGGAGCTTGGTGCACAGATTTTCGCTTTGGCCTTTGCTTTTGGGTTTTGCTTGCTCATTTCAATGAGCACTGTCCGCAGCTCATTGTCAGATAATTATCAACCAGTGCGAGTATTTTTATTTATTTATATAGTTATATATATGGTATATGTGTGTAGATATATGCGCACTTTAAAGCCCTGACCTGAAAGGCCGCTTTATTGCTTTGCTATGGATATATATTATGTGTACACTCATAAGCATCTCTATATACACACACACACTTTCGTATGTAAATACATAAGTACTTTGCGACGGTTATTGTTATTGTTATAGTTATAGTTATGGGCATGGGCAAACATGCAAAGCGTTTTAGCTATGAAAATCGATATTGGACAATGGCAATTACTGATAATGGGTATGATATCGCTTATAAATATCATTAATGCGCCGCCAACCACAACACACAAATATCAAATGCCACACCTCGTGGACACCTCTAGCTAGTTTCCTTCAGTCATAGTCCCGATTCTTATGGCCATGAGAATACAAACAAATTATATATGAATATACATATATATATAGAAATAAAAATGTTGGTATCGCAAGAATAACATCAACAGCAGCGACAACGAAATTGTTGTTGATGACCCTCAGACAGTAGACACGCTCAAGGATACGCCGTTGACGTCGACGCCGAATTCGCAGTGCGCGCTGAGCAGCAAAGGTTAAAGGTACCAACAAAAACAACAACAACAACAATATAGTTATTACAAGGTTGAACCGAAGCGCGGTCAGTTGCCAGCCTGTTGACCAAGAGAACGTTAACAGGGAATAAGGCGATGCGAAAATGTATCGAAGCGCGTAAATTGCAAGCAACAACAAAAACAAGGGACAGCGGAAAGAGAACGCCCGGTCAGGGATTTCACTTAAGTTGCAGCATGGTATTCAGTTAACCGAGTTAGCAACAAGCAACAAGCTAATGAAAATATAATGAATAATAACAGCATTGATAGTCAACACACAAACACAATTTTCAACGAATCCAAATAGAATAAAAAACCCATGAAAGGTTGGGGGTTGGGGTTGGCCCTGGTCACGGGCGAATGGCCGTTTTATGTGATTTAAGGGTGGTAAGGCAAGGACACGATGGAGAAGGTGTCAGTAATAATAGGACATAAGCCGCGACTCACGGGATTGTGAATAAAATTGTATTAGCTTGTGAACAGTATGAACTACTTGACTTGTGTATATATAGGAATGCATATAGAAATGATATCATGCTTGTATTTTTATTATTATTATTATTATTATTATTATTAACAACCTTTGAACTCATAGCTCCTCCAGTAACTATATCTACAAACTACAAGAAAACGTACAACTGACTGCTTAAGTTTATATGCTTTACTGGTTTTAAGTTTCGATGGTTTATTAAAATCAAGTAAAAGTATTTTTAAGGAAATTTCAAGTTACATATTCGTTTCAACTTGGTTTTTTCGCAATTCGTTGCTGTTTTCATTGTAAATCTCTATTTTTATCACAGCAATATTTTTAACATTTGGTTTGGTCACACTTATCTTTCAGTAAATTGCCATTAAAATTTTAAATTATCACACCCTGTAAGTAAACCATGTGGGTTCTTTCTCTCAATGATTTTCATAATATTGACACACCAAGGTTGGATCGCTTTTAGAAATCTTCCCAGAAATATAACACAATGTACTTTTCAACTGCAAAGGCACTCAGCTCTAAAATTCTCTGGTGCAAATTAACTAATAAAGAGCCCTGGGATTTATTCGAGCTATGTTGCCCGTGGATTTGGCAATCAAATCGACCCAAAATAGCCAATTGTTTATTGAGTACATACCATAATTTCGAGCATGCTCTTCACACAAACTACAACTACCACCCCTCCCTCCCCCGGCTCCATTATTGCCCCAGCATCGTACGATACGCAGATTTTCAATATTGCTGTGGTTGGAGCTGTTTTCATGCCTGTCGAGTGCCGCTGGCAGAATTGGGTCAAGTTTCAGTTTTATAGCCCTCGAGAGCGGAGGGCATTTGGGGACAGCCTTGTGGTCCCTTTGGTGCCAGGCACTCCCTGGATGGCCCTGTTTGCCATGTGTGTGTATGTGTGTGTGTTCAGTGTATAATATCTTTGATTAAATCATAAAATATACAAAACCATATATGTGTGCATATTTATTCATGGACAGCAGGAAGCGGGTGGCTTAGAGGTGGGAGGACTCCGGAGACACGACATGGAAAGTAAAGCAAAGTTTTTGAGTTTTGAATTGTGGTGCCTAAAAAGCGGAAACTGGGTCAGAGTTGCCGCCTGCCCAAGAAATACCCAACAATAACATTAACATGAGCGGGTGGGCACAAAAGAGGAAATATAACAAACCCCTTTGTTGTTGTTGTTGTTGTTGTTGTTCTTGTCATTGGAGTATTTTGAGTGTGGCTTGTGTTGCCACATCTGATGGCGGCGCACATGGCGTATGCGTAATATGCGCAATTTCTTTGAAACGCAGCTGCTGCCCAAAAGGTCAAGCTGCTGCCAGCGCCGACGTCAGCGTCAGCGCCAGCTTTAGCGTTAACGTCAATCATTCAGCGGCAGCAGTGACGGCAACATTGAGAGACTCCAAAGCCCTCCGCTCGGCACCCCCGTCATCTGCCCCTCCACCCAGGCACCGAGTGCGGGGCAATTAGCGCGCAATTGACCTACATTGGGGCAGCATGGCAGCATTAATGGTGTCAATAGTAAACGAGACTGACGACGGCAACGGCGACGAGGCAACGAGACGCAGCAGCTGACGAACGAAAAATGTTGAATGTGGAATGTTTATGCACGCACACAAGCTAACCTGGTTTGGTTTTTATACCCTGAACCCATTGAAAATGGGTGAAACAGGGTATTATGGTTTTGTTGAAATGTATGTAACAGGCAGAAGGAGGCATCTCCGACCCCAT